>OMLM01001618.1:13715-26641 GCA_900302695.1 Helostoma temminkii | reverse complement strand
TAACTATAAATATACGTTTTATTTGAGATTGTGCTGTTACTTTACCATAACTGTATGGAGGTATTACACAGATGGATCCACAAGTTCCAACAACGTGGATGTTTTCTGGGTTAAGTAACTTCCAATTTTTCACAAAGTCACAGTTCAATATTGATACTTTGCCGCGCAACTGCAAAAATACAGAATACTTTTGTTTCCAATTTATTTTGACATAAATCAAAAGAACATGCGATGAGGAGGAGACATGTTGTGCTTGTGATGTGTTAATGCAACTGACAACAAAAACAGATGAAACAAAGGGTGACACTGGGTGACATTAATCTGACTAAAATTGCAAGACTGTCAAATTCTGGTGATAGTTTGTTCTCTTCATGAGTTTCACCATTCTATGCATCCATCATACAAATAAACTATCTATTAGACAATACAACAAGTGTGGTAGAATTTCTGATGTTGTATAACACAAGGCTGGTAAATGTACAAAATTCTAAGGCAGCAAAAATCAGACACAGAACTTATGTGAAAGATGAGGAAAGCAATTATTTCTTCCTTCTTCTTATGTATCCAACACAATGTATTATATGCGCTCAAAAAATTCAACCCAAATTCAATGTTAACTATAACTGACAGTTCACAGGCTACACTAAAACCAAAAATGTGCAAAAACATGCAGTTAAACATCAGTTAGTTAACAGCTCTTAACGCATTTACCTACTAAAAATATCACAATTTGGCCAGAAAAAAAAGAACTGTTTAAAAAAAAACAACAACATTTCTTCAATTTCAAAAATCTATTTGAACAAGGTGTTCATGTTATGAATAAAGTTCAGAGGCTATTTGATAAATAAATAAAATAAAAAGGTTCTGAGTTGTAGTTTCACATTAACATTATGATCAAAAACTGTTTTTCCTGTATCTGACAATTCACCTAAAGCTCAGTATTCAGCTTTGAATGGTTTTATAAAACACTATCTCTAGACAGATCTATGAGGCAGCAACGCCGGCGATGCGGCTGGAAGGCACCATCAAAAGGTAAGTCCTCTGGGTCTGGCTTTGCTCCTGAATGTCAGAAACAGAACCACTTATATAAACACTGAGATGGATTCTTAGTGGTAGGACCGACCCTTTTTTCTCTTCTTGCTGAGAGCTCTCCCACTATTACGACTATTGGCGGTAGGAGGGTCGGTTAAGAAGTCTGTAATTCTTTCTTAGAAGACAAAGTTCAGCAACCCTCCACACACACACATTGCAAACTCAGAGCTCATCATGGTTCCTGGTGAGGTCTTCTCCATAGTTGGTGGCCTGACTTCCAACGAACATGTTCCAGTTCTCTAGGATCTCTTCTTTGGTCAGCATCTGATCCTGAGAAAGTAAAGGCAAGAGGTAAATACCGTTGGTATAACAAATTAAAATATTACAAGCATTTATGTATAACTAAACTGCAACCACAATTTGTCTGATACTGAACGTACCAATTATTAGACGTTACAGTGACTTCAGACACAATGTGTCTATATACCTTCACACAAAGCCACATTACTTCCTTAAGACCTGGCTGTGTACCAGCAAACATTTGTAGATACAAGCAGCATCAATGGTGTGGCAGGGTTGCACCTCTTGCATGTGTAGTGTTAATTTCTAAAAATGGGCACAACCAACCACGCTCCTAATCAGGTTATGTGAGGATGCCATGTTGCAAAAGCAAATGTATAGTGAAAACTCAATAAACCCCCAGAAAAAGTACCTTTAAACTTCCTTCTTAAGATTTTACAATATAGAAATATATTGTATCAGAAAATAATCCAGTCAGTGATTACAATACAACTACAAATTCTAACTGCAATTGCAGTTGAACTGCATATTGTGTGTAATATTAAAAAATTATCATAAAATTTTAGTCTAGCATAGCGCAGTTATGTGTTTATAACCGCGTCCAAGCTACATTAGGACAACATTACGAGAAGCAGGATAGAACATGTTCACAGTGCTCAAACATGTTGTACCTTGTCCTGGTCAGACTCATAAACCAGATGTCTGGCCTCAGCCTGGGCATGGTCGTAGTCCTGGGGCATAATCCAGTGGCGGATCTCATCCTGGTCCATTTTACCATCTTTATTCAAGTCTCTGAAGTCAGAAAACTGTTCCCTCTCAGTCTTGACCCAGTCTGGTTCTGGACCGCCGTCCTCGTGAGCAAACATGTCAGCTGAAAGAAATGCAACAGTGAAGAGTCATGACACAGAGTGGAGAAAAATAAGACCAATGGAATTTTAATAAATAAAATTTTAAGTAAAGGTTCATAGTCAAACCCTGGATTATAAATAAAATATGCTACATAAATGGGAAACAAAGGAGCGCAGATATACAGTATTTGTGGAAGCACACTAGGTTGTGTTGAACTTTTTTTGAGTTTTTAGTGGCCAGTAATGACTAATTCTCCAAAAACAAAAAATAGCTTTTGGGTTTCGTAAGGATCAATTCACTGTAGGGCTGATACAATTGAAAAAGCCAGATACAATATCCAATTGATTCAGATCACCAAAAATTGTAAACATTACTCAAAGATAACCAAAGTTAATGCAAAATGCCGGTTTAAAAATGATAATTTTATTTATTAAGGGACAAAAGCTATCCAACCTGCCTGGCCCTATGTGAAATGGTAATTGTCCCCTAAACCTAATAACTGGTTGTGCCGCCCTTGGCGACAACAACTGCAATCAAGTGTTTGTCATAACTGGCAATGAGTCTTTCAAATTACTGTACTTTTGGCCTACTCATCTTTCAGAAATGTTTAAATGATAAATACAATAATAATTATGCAGGGGGATATTATATAGTCAGCCATATTAGTGTCACAATCTATAAAGATCAGTGTTTTCACCTATAAAATCAGAGAGTTATTAAGATTTTAACTGTGGACAAAACCCTGTCTCCATACACATACATGTATTAGGAGGCACTGATTCCCTTTTCCAAAATGGCAGCTGAATGGACACATCGCCAGACATCTATGTATGTAACTATGAAGCTCAACCCTTCCTTCTTCCTGAGGGACAGAGGATACCTCCTCCACATTGCTTTTTTCTTATATTTTGTTATTGCACCGAATTGCTTATTAGGAACCTTATACCTGTATACACATTTAATGCCACTGATGTCTTTTGTATAACTATATTTTTGCACATTTATTTGACTTGGGGCGGCTGTGGCCAGTGTGCATTAAATATAGCAGCTGTCAACAACAGCTTTATCCATGATCTATAGAGTATTTCAAAATCAAATTGAAAAGAAAAAAAAAAAAGATAATTTCTAACTGTGACTCACCAATGTACTCATCCTCATCCACATGCCCGTCACCATTTTTATCGATGTCCTCCAGGGTTTCCTATAATTAGGACAAATGAAAGATGTCATTTGAGGGAAACAAGGTTTCAACGACAGCAGAACTTGCACACAAACACATTCCCTAAGTACAATGATTGAATGTTTGAGGGTCAACTTGCAGCTGGGCTGGCAGATCGACACTGCTGCTGACGAAGATGCTATTGATTTGTTTTAGTAACTGGTAAAATACTGCCTTTTTTAAAGCCTGGTAGACGGTTTTCTCTCTCGTATCTGGGGTGTAACAGTTTGTAAAGTCAACTAAATGGTCCCTTAAAGACTTGTGTGTGCTGATCATTTGTTAATAAAGTATAACAATAACAATGCATCTGAGCACAAGATGCGTGGAGCTACACACATTCAAATCACTATAGATCTAGTCCTACATTCATAAGCATGAGCAGATCATAGGAGATGAAATAACTGTAGCTGTAGAAGAAGTAACTTTTTTGAGATGCTCCAATGTATGGAAATATGTACATGTACAGTACATCTTTGTACACCTAATAAAGTATTTAAAAACTGAGCACGGCAAAAACAAACCACCCTTTCATCTTCTGTGAAGATTCATCCAACACATCAACAGTGAACTGATGGTGAATTACACCAGTGTTTTTGTTCTTTACCCTTTGGAAACAGATAGTTGCAACAGAGGAAGACATCGGCAGATAAATGGCTAAAGCCCAACATTTAAACAGAGTGCACCCTTATGTGATCAAGAGTGTAGGTGTATAGTTGGCACTCACTGAGTTGACTTCATGTTCCTGTCTAAACCTGCACTACAAGCTCCATTAGCTAGCCCACAATCATGTCCTTTCTGAAGCCGTAAAGAGTCATTTATCCTCTTGACTACATACAACATCAAATGCTGCAAGGCTGTGCAAAAGAAAAAAGGGACTCTTATTATGATACTGCAATCAGCGAAGATCCCACTGGCTGAGCTGTTCTTTGGTAACATTTGGTGGCGTCATAAAAATGACTAATTAATAATTAACTCTGTGAAATGGGTAGTACAACTTTTATGAACACAGCATCAACTGTTCCACAAAACCAAATTTATACTTAATGACTGAGCCTTAAATGGAACAGTTGTCGATCCCATTGGACCCGTTCCAAAAAAATATAGAAATTCAATCATTTCCAGGCAGACTGAAATATTCATTCAGGAGTTATTCAAATGTAGCACGTTTATTCAAGCATCCCATCGGATTAAACTCAAGGCAAAGAAACTCATATGTGTTCCTGTAATTAAATAATATTTCTTTAGAGGGCTGACAAATAAAACTGCTTTAACTTGAGCGAAATGTACTTTTTCCTCAGTACAACCCCTCAAAAAAATTCAAACATACCAGTCTTACCACACTACTTGTTTCTAATCATAGCAAATGACCATACAGTTACAAGAGCTTACCAGAATCACAATATCTTTCATGCGCTCAAACTCCTCAGGGTGGAGGAAGGCTGTGAATTCTTCTTTGTTTGCTGCTTGGTCCCCGTCCAGATCAGCATTTTTAAACCTCCTCTCATCTCGAGGAAGCATCTTCTTGAAGCTGAACTGGTCTGTGGCATCCTCAAACTCCTCCGGGTTGGCTGATGGGGTGAAATAAAATCAGGTTAGGCTGTATAAACACCTGTGTTATAATTTAATAGTGTGCTTGCAATTGTTTTAAAATAAATTCATACCCAGGTAGTATCCATATGTGGCTTGCTTGTACTCATCCCACGAAACCTTGTTGTCTTTGTTCAGGTCATAATCCGTCCACACCTTGGCCACATTCTCATACACGTAACGCTTCTGCACGCGTTTGATCCACGCCTTGAGCTCGTCCGTGGTGATGTAGCCATCCGCGTTGCTGTCTATCCGATCCACAATTTTACTGGGAAGCAAGGGGAAAAGAGAGGAAGCTGCTGTTAGAAATGCTAAAGGCAAAAACATGAAATGGCCACTTTGTCTTATTTTCTAGCTCAAAAATCAAGTTTTAGTGAATTTTCACCTTCAAACTACTGATGAGGCGTCTGAAATACACAAGCTACTGTGGTCACCAGCAGGCAGAAGGAAATAACAACTAAATAATTATATATTTTTGCACCATTTTTTACTACTGGGGAAGTAGCTTCAGTGATAATATAGTAGGCGGAGCAGGAAAACACTCTTTGGTTGAAAATGCAGTGTAGCTGTGGTGTATTCTTAGCCCTGGGTTGCCACGTTGTGATGTTACATGGGTCCTCCCACTCTCAACCCCACAGGAGATTTCTTAGGGGAAGAGTAGGGGAGCCCATTTAGCCAACGTGTGTTACGTTGTGCCAAGTTGTCATCCAAGCAGAGGCGCAATGAAGAACCGGTACCACGTAGCACATGAAGTGTACGCGCCGACAGTTTGTGACAGAAGCACTATATGAAGCCTGTCTGCTGCCACGCTGCTTTAACCAAACTCCTGCACCCTACAAATCTTTAATGACGATCTATAATTAAGATTTCGGCAGAGCAATTAACTCACTAGGAGCGTGTGAGTAGATTAGAACGCACCGTCTCTGGCGCGCACGTCTTTCTCAGGCACTTGCGCTTATGTTGTTAAAGTTTCACGCACAGTCTGAACACCAGGGGAGAAGTAAAAGACAGTGAGAGATTTCCAAGAAGAAATAGTCCAGATATCAAAATGAGCTGATGAGTCAGAGACGTGCTGGTTGTTTCCTTACCCTAGCCTGTCCTTGCTCTCCTCGGGAGTAAGCTGATCAAATGTTTTGGCCTCGTCTTTGCCCAGAAAGGCCTCATGGTCGTACTGGAAGCTTTTGTTGTCTTCGTGGGCCTGGCGGCTCAGCTCTGGATCACGAAGGACTCTCTCTTTTCTTAACGTTGGCTTCCCATGTGCCACAACGGTGCACAGAAGCACAGCACAAACAAAGCTGAAGGCGTCCATCAGTTCGGGGAAGAAGCTGGGTTCTCTGAGGCCGGACAGTCCTTCCTAAACACTACAATGCACAGTAAGTCAGCGACGATGGAACCGCTTCCACTGCCAGAACCGACTCTCACTAACCTTTCTCTGGATCTTCAGCAGCAGTGTGCTAGGATTTTTGCAGCATGCAACATCCAATCGTGCAAATACCGACAGAGGCTGCAGGCAGCTTCACTGATAACACATGCACCGTTCTCTTTAAAAAAAACGGTTTCGAGCAATCGTGTCCCTTTTCCTGAGGAAGGGATGCAACCAAACCGGGATTTCCTGTCGCCTTTACGCACAGCCATTCGCCGTGCCCGTTTCAGACAAGGCCCAGCCTCGTCCACGAGAGGATCCCTGCAATTGGTCTACAGGATGTCGGTAATACGAGAGGGACTGAGGCGCCACGTTGCAAGCTGAAGCGCAAACTCGCCTCTTTGTGGAGCCAGCATGGCTCAGTTTGAAATCAGGAGGACTGAAGTGAAAATACGGGTCGTGAGAACTTGTTACAGAGCTCCTTCAGTAACACGACCCTCTGTAAAGCTGCACCATCATTCACTCGCCACACGTTTGTGGCTGTGTGTTAATGTTCCAGTCATACAGGTAGGTGCTTGTGTAGGATGGAAAAATAAGTTTCAATCCACATTTACCTTAACTTTACACTGTCACACACGAATATATGTGTGGAAGCTTGTCTCCTCTGAAGCACTGTGAAAAATCATACACTCAAAACAGGACAACCTGAAAATCTACCAGCGTGTGCTAGTGTACCTAATCTAATCAAAATGTTCCTTGATAGAAATAATAATGAATCTTTTTGGACCAAATTAAGTGAGTTGAATTCATATTTATGTTAATCATTATTTACACATCTGTCTGGGAGAGTGAAGATAATTGTCCTGGAAGCAGAATGATAGCTGATAAAGGCTTTTTAGGCCTCTGGCCTGAGTTGGCTTATTAGGGACTGTAGTAAAATTATTAAGAGAGAGAGAGAGAGAGCTTAAAGAGTGGGAGTTGTGTATTTTCCTCTTTATTTTACTGAAGGGATAGTAGGTTATAGTTTTTGTTGTTTTGACTTTTTTGTGGAAAAGTTTGACATTTAAAACAAAATCACAGCAGAATCAGCACCTGAACTGATCATTTTAAAGGACAGATTCACAGTTTTTCAAGGGCTGCTTAAAACAATATTTAGCTAACCGTGTGAACACTGACACAGGTTTTAATTGCTGTGATCATTACCCCTGTTCCTATAGTGTATTAATAGTATTAATGCATTTTCAGTGCACATGATAAAATCACAGTCCGTGTTTCACAGTCTGAGTTAAATAAATGCATATCTTCAAAAACTTTTTGAAAACTTTTTTTTTTAGAACCAACTTCCACCTATTGTCATTATCCTTCCACTGCTGCTCAGCCAAGAGGAACAAATAGTTAATCACTAATTCTTGATTAACACAAATTAGTGAGGCCTTGCACTGCATCGCTGAGCTTCTGACGACAACAAACGACTGTGGATTTTGTCCCCTGTCTGTTAAAGGTGTATTACAACCCCAGTCCCGAAAAAGCAGGCATGCTGTTTAAAACCTACATACAAACAGAACAATGAAAACACATCAAATGCTTAAACAGATGTACCACTTTAAGACTGAACTAAACTACGGTCATTAAGAAGTAAAAAAAAAACCAACAGAAATCAAACTAACCATTTCTCCTGATGTGAGAACGCATCCTACCCGGACGTTCTCCTGCATGTGTGAACGCGCAAGTCTGCTCCATGTCTGGACCTGATAGTCTGGAGTACATAAATGATGATAACAATAAAAGTGATTAGTTGCAAAATGATTAACTCCAACTCTTCCTTGTTAGTACCACTTGCCTTTCCAGTCTTTTGTTGCCTCTAAAAAAAATCCATGCTCTAAAATGGCATCAGAATGTTCATAATTAACTAGTAGCTAGTGTCTGAGTTCCCCTGCCCACTACAGATGGACTATTCCATGCGCGCAAAGTAGTTCAGGTGTAGGAGGGAGTGTTATGGTGTTTTCAGGTAGGTGTCCTATCTGAAAACACCTTCAAACTCTGAGCATGGAACAAACTAAATGAGATTTTCAACTGGATCAACAAAACTTTAAGCAGTGAGTTAAATAATAATTTGCCTAAATAAGAACAAAAGCCAAAAATAATGTCTTCATTATCTATCAACTCCTGCTAGCTTATATTCCTAGCCGCTAACCCCCTAGTACGGTTATTAGCCGCTAAGTCATTAGCAGCCTTAAATTACTTTTTAGAAAAATGAGATTTGAAAATGAGATCCACTAATTGTGGATTGAACTGTATTTAACTGGATTTCTAAATACACTGGACTCTTGTGAGCTGGAAAAAGAAAAAAACGTTGTACAGGCTTGTTTATATATAGTTTTGTTTTTGTACTATTGTGTTTGCATATTATTTGTGCTTATATTACATGGTTAAAACCTTAATTTTGTATCTCCCATTATTGGCAGATATTTACATTGGGACTCTTTCTTCTGAATGACAATAACTCTATAGTCCACACATACTTAACCTTTAGCATATTTGGCCTCGCACACGGAGGACTAGCAAAGCGGGATTAGACTAAAAAGTTTGCCACTGCCAAAAGTATGAGTGATTGTTTTCACAATGTCGGCAGGTTACTGGCAACAACAATAACATTAATGTTGTTAAAAAGTGGCAAGAAGCAAATGCTCATGCTAGTAATAGTGTTAGAGCTGACAGACAAATAGTAGCGCTCAAAAATACAGAGAGGACCAGAGGACAGAATTTTTCCTAAGAGTCAGAATAGGTGCAGATTTACAAGCAGCAACTATTACATCCATATAATGACTGAATAAAAAATAACCAGGTCCTGGCTTTCTTAGATAAATAAGGATTGAAAAGGTGGAGAACTGTGGATGCAGAGGGCCCCATGCCTGTGTTTGCCTTGGGACCCCAAATTGCTAAATCCACCACTGCTTCCGAGAGATCCGGTGAACGAGAGATGGAGTGTCGTGGTCATCAGCCCAGTGGACCAGCTGAGCGGGCCCACTTTGGTTCTGTGTGACAGTGATCTCTCTGTCTCTCTCCCTCCCCACAGCTCATCACTTTCCGTTTGTGCGTTTTTGACTTTTTAAAAGGGGAAAATATGTTAAATGAATTAACTCATTTTCTATGTGCGTTGTAAACAGAAAACTCAATTTCAATAGTGCAATGCTAAAGGCAATTCTCTAACAATTAATACAAAATAACTAGTTTCTTAAAAGTGGATTTAACTCTTTCTGTGCTGACAGCGGCTTCATATAACAATGGATCAGCATGTATTAGTTGGTTGTATTTTCTATTAACTAAAGCTGTTAAATAAATGTAGTAACATTAACATACAATGGGAATACTCATATATATATAATAAGTACCTCAAGTACTTGGTACTTAGGTAGAGTAAATGTACTACTGGTTACAGAAAGATTTGATGAAGGATAAAGGATGTCTGCTGCTGTATTTGTTGCTGTATTATGCTGTCTTATCTTACACTGTAGCTGAGCGCAAAGTGAAAATAGATACTTTTAAAAAAAAATTAAACTAAACAGTGCTCTATAATATGAAAGGGCGAGTCCTGATTTAAATTTTTTAAATGGTACATTTTCTCAGTTTAAACATTTGATATTTTCTGTTCTGTTGTGAGTAAAATATTGGTTTATGAGATTTTCAAATAATTCTGTTTTTATGTAGATTTTGTATAGCGTCATGATTAATCCGTGTTAGACTGAATGCAGTTGGTTTAGTCACTATCATTTCGAAATTCTGTTACATTTATTGAGCAACGCCTAGGTCAGTATTACATTGCAGTAGTTTTGTATGTTTTGTAGCTTCCTCATTTATCACAGTTTGTGAAGGAGAGTGATTTCAAGTCTCATACTAGCTAGCTTTATTCCTAAAAGTTGCATATTTTAATATTTTTCTACCTTGAGGTGGCCTGTACTAGTTTTAAATTTGGGAAAAGACTGATGCACTAGTTTTGGAGTATACACACTAACCTCAGATATCCTGAGTTATGATATCTGAAACGTTATCCAGTATCAGTAACTCTAACTATAATCTGTGACAAGTGTTTTGTCTTAATGAATGAAAAGTTGAGTAGAGTAACTTGAAAGTGAAATGAAAGTGAACAGTCGCAGTGAGAGTGTGACCATGGTCTGTTTTAGTTAAGTCCTTGCTTTCAATATAATGTTTTGAGAAAGACAGTTTGCTTGGGTTGTGTGGTGCGTTCATATTTACATGAAGAAGACTAGAAGAATCACATTACTCAGATACATCTCAACATGCTGTAATATGGACGAGCAGACTACGTACCCTGGAAACAACTTGCTGACACTGCCATGCCCAATTCTCTGTCGTGGGCAGGAGAAACATGTAGTTTGCCATTCATCATTAGCATAATAAGCCAGCACATGGCACTTTGCTGTTTTGCATAAATAGTACACTCCAGTTTATGATTATAAAAGCGGCCTGGGGCTAACTAGCCTCTTTATTCAATTAATGAATAGTTAATGTATTTAAATTAGCCCTGCCTGGTCAATTTGGATCAGTGTGTTGTGCAGACATGAAGAAATACAAACGTGCTTTTCCAGAGAGATACTGTACATTACACACATTGTGTTTCCTGTTAACATTAAAGCTTCAGATGTGGTTCGGATCTCACCAGGATATTTAAGATGTTTTTCAAAAACTGGACAGTTCCGGTAGTTTTTGAGGTATGGCCTATATGTGGGCTGAGACATTAGGATTAATCTCAAATAATTGTAGCATGGTTGAATGACCGCATTGGAAATAGAACGTAGATTGGAATAGTGGCTTTCAACATGAATATTTCACTGAGGAATAGAAAGGGGAGGTGGCTGCAGCTACAGGGATGTTCAGTTAACCATGAGATTACACATACTGCAGAAGGCATTTGGTTAATGTAATTAAGAAGACCCTATGGTGGGAGACACAGAGCATTAGTGTCCAGGATGTACAGTTCTGCCATGGCCTCGTCCTGCCCCCGCTCTCACAGCCCTTGATTGGATTTACCTAATTCACAATTAATTCTTTTTCTGTGCATAACAAATTGTAGTTTGCTTAAGTATAAATTATATACACAAACCAAAAACTACAATTTCTAATTCTGATTGAGAAGCTTCATACTGTAGATGACTGATCTGAGACACACAGAGAGAAATTATCATGATCAGTTTTACTCTGCAGAAAAGTGCTGCTTGCTGAATGACCTTTATATTAAAGCTGAGCTGCCACTATTAGTCAGTCAACCTGAAATCAATCTGAAACTTTGTGATGAATTTTTAAAAACACAAATACTGCGCTTTTGTAGGTTTTCGCTTTTCAAATATGTGAGAATTTTATGCATTATGTGTGACATGAAACCAAATAAGTTTGAGTTTTTGATTTGAAATTAGCTGTGCACAAAGGTAAAAGAAGCTACTGTACCTCTTAATTTACTCCTTTGTTTTTGTATTTCTTACTGTTATTTAGCTGTCCTCAATTTCTTTAACACAAATTTGGGATTGCACTGTGTTTCTGGGATTTCCATGTGCTTTTTTAATTAATGAGTTTGATGTCTACATTTTCCTGTAAGGTTTTAGAGTTGGAGGAGGAATTGAAGTAGAATATTGATTTGACTGTACAATAACAGGGAATATAGAGTCTCTCATCACACAATTACACTCCGCAATTTCCCTCTCCCTTGTGAATTTTCATAGTTATAATAACTCACCGCCCCTACTATTCTGGATAGATTAATAAACTTCTCATTGCTGCCACATAGGAGAAAAGAAACCTTTGCTCTGTTTAATGACAACTGTAAAGTGGAAGCAATCATGGGATGCCTCCCATGACATTTCCCTCGTTCCTGTCCGCTCCACTTATCTTAGACAAATGGCCGTGCCAGGCCACTATCGAGATGAAGCGTTTTCCCCGAGTCATTACGTCTGTCACCGGGGCCATTTCCATATTGAAAAATCTGAAACAATAAAACACGCCTGAGCCTTTAATAACTGTGAAGGAATCATATTTGGAAAATTGCATTGAAGCAATAACCTTTTCTCCCTGTAATTAGATGACAGAGAGGTCCTGGTTTTAATTAAGTCAGCAATTTATAGTCGCATAGCCATACCTCAGCGTGCTGATTAGTATAGGAGGGATCACAGAACAGCGTTGCCTCAATTTGAACAGATTTGATCTAGTAATTACTGTGTTATATGGCAAAGGCCGCAGCGAGTCTCAGACTCAAGACTCTGTTGATGCAGTGCGCCGTGAAGCATGGTTTTTCCCATCGTTACTCGAGCTGCAAATATGTGGAGAGCAAGTGTCTGTCTGAATAGGTCTTCAAAGGGGGTCATCAACAGAGGACATAATGTTTGAGGAGGCATATTAAGGTAGAATTGTGAATGTGAGGCCGTGTGTGTGTGTGTGTATGTGGGTGTGTGTGTGTGTGTGTGCAGGGGTTTACCTCAGCATTTTTTATTAAAGCTATACACTCACTCATATCCTCACTCATCCTTGATGCAGAAGGTGGACAAAATAAGAAAAACAGCAGAAGTG
>OMLM01001616.1:25583-57256 GCA_900302695.1 Helostoma temminkii | reverse complement strand
ACAACTTCAATTGTAGTGAGCCAACTTATCAGTTATTAAACTAGTATGCTAGCTAGTGTCCTGAAATGCTCCTTTTGCATTGATATTATATTTTCTTTGTCTATTTTTTATATTTATTTAATTAAGAGAATTTTGTAATGCTGTATATATTTTACAAAGACCGACTTGTCTTTATAAAGGAGACTCTTTTGAAAAATGAATAATGGTTTTTACTGCCTGTAGGATATTGTGATCACGTTTGTAGATCTACCAGTACTGTAAGTCATTGATTATTCTTTCCATATTTATTTCCACAGGTGACCGCTGTGAGTTTGACCGGCGGCAGGGCAGGTGTGTACCAGGTGTGTGTCGTAATGGAGGGACCTGTCGGGAGCTTTCAGGCGGGGGTTTCCGCTGCGAGTGTCCTGCAGGAGGTTACGAGCGTCCATACTGCACCGTCACTGCTCGTTCCTTCCCACCCAAATCCTTTGTCATGTTCCGGGGACTCAGGCAGAGATTTCACCTCTCCATCTCATTAACGTGAGTAGGCTCAATAATTTGAAAGTTTCATATTCTTCTTCTTCTTCTTTATTAGTCTAAAAACCTACATATATTGACAAGTCAGAATTAAACTTTTGTGTTGATTTTTTTTTTTTTTGCAGTTCTGCCTTCCTTCCCCTCTTTCAGCACACATCCCTCCTCACCCAGTCTCACTTAGCAAGAGATCTATAACCACTTCTCTCTGATTCCCTCTCAGTCTCTACTCTCTTTGCTTTAATCTATTTATTTCATCTCCATCTCAGAAATCGATCCTATTATTCATGGTTCCTCGCATTCCACCTCTCTCTCCAACAAGTGCGGTTTCTCCTTTCACTGTTCTTTCATCTGTCAATTTACTTAACATCTCTTCTTTGCTTTCTCACTTTTCTCACCTTAGACCTTATCACACTTATATTGTCCTTTTTAAGTTGTGCTGCACCAAAGTCTCCAAAGACAAATGCAGCATTTGTAGTGACTCCATGCTGTCTCTGAAGTGGTCACAACATTTATTTTCACCAACCCAGTCTTAAAACAGATGTTTATTTGCATGCATTTCTACAAGAATGTAGAGACATGTGAGACCAGATTTGCATGGGTTTTTATTGCGTTCAGTTGATTCAATTTCACCTTGTACACAAACGTTAATGTTGCTGCAGAGTTTATCTCCTTTGTCTTTTGTCTTGCTCACCCTCCCACTATTGACACACAGAGTAGTCGTCCATGAGAGATCTGAAGTGGTCCTTAGTAGCAGTCAGGCAGGATTATGGGATGGTTGCCATGGGCAATGTCACCCTATGATAGTTGCTAAGGTTACATCACTCATGGGGTTGTTGCTAGGTTGATGTAGTGATTGCTATCAGATATTGCGGTCATGGCTTTCTTGCCAAATGTGTATTGTTGATAAGTAAAGACACCATTTGTCTGTTGTATTTGAGTTGAGGAATGAAATCTGATGTATGAAGCTTCCCTGGGGTTTCATTTATAAACACTTAAGATGTGGTAGAATGTCTCCCTTGTTGGCAAATGTTGTGGGTAATAGTGGTAGTTTGTCGCTAAAGGATAGAGAACTCTTTTTCCTTTTAGAAAATACACACTGTGTCCTTGAGAATGGCAGGGTCGTTTGTCATTTTATCACCTTTCTGCTCCACATTAAATCAAAAACGTTGACGTCTGGGAGCTTTGCAGGTCAACCATCATTTTTACAGGATCCACTAGAAATACACTGTAGTTTCTTTCTCTAGTTGAACCTCTACAGTTGTTGTGGTTATCTTTTTGTGACTGTTTCAATAGCTTCTAACTGTTTCTGCTCTTGATGTCGGTGCTTTATGTGTTGGTTCCACTCTGTATAATTTATATAAAAATATTAGTAGTTGGTGAGTTAAAGAAGTTTTAGATATACACATTTTATTTTTACATGATTTGCCTTCATATGGTTTCATATAGTTCTTTGTAGATGCCACAGTACTGCTGCAAGAGAAACATGCAAACAAGGCACACGTCTGCTATTGAATAACCCCAGGTTTATTTTAGACATTCTCAGATAACACAGCACATTTGCCAATACTGTGGTATTGATGTAATGTGTCTTTTTATAGCCACGTTGGTCTCAAGTGGATGTTTAAGCAAAGGCTGTTAGAGACAAAGTGTAACTTAGGAATATTGAGTGGAAATATAGTTTTTTAAAGGCTTGAATTTAAGTCATAAATGCATAAAACAACAAGCAAGTCATTCAAAACGGACCTTCTTCTCTGTGCAAGAGAATTGGTAATTAACACGCCTGAATTGTTCACTTAAGTGTTGACAGTGAATTTTTACAAATTTTGTTAGATTTTTAAAACTATGGACATTTTTTGTAAAACCATACTATATTATAGCCGTATTGCACAGTATATTCATCAATGAATTTTCTTAAAGTTATTGAGCTTCTGTGTGTATTCCGTTTGTTCTCTAGTTTTGCCACCATGGAGAACAGTGGTCTTCTTCTCTATAATGGACGCTTCAATGAGAAACATGATTTCATTGCTTTGGAAATCCAAGAAGGACAAGTGGTCTTCAAATATTCCACAGGTGCTGACCTGTTTGTTTATGTTTGTGCTTGTGTACTCAAGTCCTCCTACATTTATATAGACATACATTCCCATGAAGAAACAATATATTATTAGACATATTATATTATAATTTGGACCAGATTGTTAGGCATTATTACAACACTGGTGTTAGATAAAGTCAGATTTGCCACTATGAAAAAAAACTCTTTTGGTTTACATCAAGAAATCAAGAAAAAAAAGTATTATCACCACACTTCACACAATTTTCAAAAAATATTAGATTAGTATATAGCATATTGTATACGTACAATATACAGAACTTTACCTGAGGTGTTGCTTATATACTGGAAATTGACAGATATAAAAGGTAAGATATGCTTTATGACAATCGTAATACAGTTAATATTTTTGCAAATAAAGTGTTTTATCTACATTGTAGTAAAAATAGTTAAACAGTCAATCAAACTAATGGTGGGAAGAAATTATTTTAATAAAACACCTCTGATATATAAGGTACCTATTAGAAATATTGTCTACCTATGTTTTCATGCAATTATCATCCCTCCAGGTGAATCGTCCACTCAGGTGAGTCCCTTCTTGCCTGGAGGTGTGAGTGATGGAAACTGGCATACAGTTCACATCCACTACTATAACAAGGTGAGTTCAAATCTTAGTTCAGTGAGTTTTGATGTTTGATCTTACTTTTAATCTTACATTTTGCAGTACTGATGTCTATTTGATGCGTTGCCTGATTAGTTTGAAGTGTTTTTGTTGTGATAAATTTTACTTCTGATGTGTCTGCAGAATAGTTTCTCAGCCTTCAGTGCTGACAAAGCACTTTGAATTGAGCTGAAGTGTTTGTGTGTGCAGAATGTGGGCGTTTCCTTGTCACCGTTTTATGCATGCATATTCGCTGCATATCTCTTTTAATTTTCTTCATGTTCTTTCATTTTCCTCAGCCAGCTACACGCTATGTGAGTATGAGTGTGTCAGGGTGCACATATCCTTTCTTTCTCTCTTTCTCTTCCTGCCTTTTTCCTTCTGTCTTTTTTCACCAGCAGACACTAAATGAAGTGTGAGTGTGTCTGCTTTTACTCCACTGATTTCTTATCCATATACTGTGTCCGTTGTTTCTCGTCTTACTAACACTATTTTCCCCTTTTCTTTCTAACATAGTGTGCAGTAGCAATGTAGACACTGAACATAGCCTGACGTGTTGGAATTGTTATTTTATTATCTGGTGCATGTTGCCTTGTGTCATTGTATTTCTATTTTCTGTTTCTTCAGACTCTATTGAATCTCGTGTACTTCTGTTTTTTCAGCCAAAGCGCAGTATGAGCGGTGAGGCCCAGGGTCCATCAGATGAAAAGATAGCTGTGGTGAGTGTTGACGACTGCGATACGGCCTTGTCACTCCGCTTTGGTATACAGCTGGGAAATTATAGCTGCGCTGCACAAGGCAAACAGACCAGCAGCAAGAAGTAAGTTTGTCTTTCTTTTACCTTCATATTTTTTGTGTGTTTATAATTGTATTTTCTTGTATTTTTCTTGGAAAATGTAGCCTTCATACATCTGAAATATTGCACAAAAAAAAGTATTTCTTTGAAATGAGCATAGCATAATTCATGTGGCCCTAAAAACTTAAGTCGTAGTTACAAACACAGTTGTCCGCATATCATATCATGTTCAATATTACATGAACCATGAACACAAATCCCATAACACCATCACAAGAGTAAAGCAGAAACTGCAGTTGTTGTGAAATGTATAGACCTAAGTTATTGAATTAATTTCATACATCCATTTGTTAAAAACAATTTTCAACAAAGATAATCTGTAACTGATCAGATGATTAACACACATTCAAAGACACATTTCTCAGTCAGTGTGCAGTATGACACTGACCAGTTGGCAAATGTTGGTATGTTACTAGATAACAGGTATAAAAAGATAAATGAGGCGACATGACTTTATTATCTGCCATTGTAAAACTGGACCAAACTCTTGTTTCCTTTATGAACAGTTGAGGCTGTAGAGCACATCTTTAGCATAAAACGCACTGCGTCAGTATCAGTTCCTCAGTATGACATGTGCAATGACAGTGTGAGCTGTTGCCTAACAATGAATGAAACACTGAACAAAAAGAATGATCAGATTTTTAGCGTCTATGTTTCTCAGGATCACATATTCAGAATTCCACTATTTCAGCATGGCTTAAAAAGGCTTATAAGTAATCACTGCTTTGCATTGAAAAACAGGTGTAACACGATTTAATGCAAATTTAAGTAGTATAATCTGTTAAAATGCGGCTGAAGCCTTGGCTGAGACAGTTGCTGCTGGAGGGATTTTCAGGGGATGTCAGCTCAGGGTGACTGTAGAGGAAATCTTTGGGGGCCTTTAATGAGGCACAGCTGTTTGACATCTTCATGCTCCTTCATGTCTGTCTGTATCTGGTCTTGTCACATGTTGGGGCCTGGTGTAAAAGTTATTTTCTTTTCATCATGTCTTTTCACTCGTGTCTCTCTGTGTCTCTCTCGCTTGTGTCCGCTCTTCTTGACCTCGTGAAGATTTTTGTAGCCCAATCTACTTGTCTACCAAACAAAATGTCTACATGTGCACCACAAATTGCATATTTCACACATAGCGTACATGTATACATGCACAAAAAAAAGCAGCTTGTCATAGTGTTGATGTCTGGCCTCGCCTCTGGAAGCTGTGATCATGTTGCCTGTGTTCTGTCAGTGCTAAGTGAGGCTGAGAGCAGAGAAGACAGATCAAAGAGGAAGGCCAAAGACTAACGCTTCAACACTCTTCCTGCATTTGTTCCCTATTTCTCCATTAACAGCTCACCCTCCTCTTACGAAGTCATGACATCCTTTCCTAATGATGCTCTTTGTTATGCTGTACTGCTGTAACTCGCATTTAATCTCTTGTTTGTTTGACTCAGATGCCTTTTGTCTCCCTGGCATCCTTCAATTCATATTCCTGAAGCATTTATTGGCTCGACACATGGCATGTGTCAAAAAAAGAAAAACCAAAAAAAGAAAAACCTCCACACACATGCTCTCAGAGGGACAAAACAATGTTTGCATATCTTTGTTGCTCTCACTCATGCAGTCCACCAACTGCTGTTTGCTGTGCCCAACATCTTCCTCTTTTCTTGTTCTTCCTCCCTACTGTATACCGGTTTTTCATCACTCTTGACAGACGCCTTTATGCTCACTCTCTCTTGATAATTGCTGTAACTCACACTTAATCTCTTGTTTGTTCATCTGCATCGCAGGCTGCCACCACATGTCCCTTTTGTCATTGCTGTATATTCATATTTTTCTCGTTTTTTGTGCGCTATTTCTTGACATCCGCTAACATCCACCTCCATTTATTGCTTGTCATCCAACTGAACCTATTTTCTCCTGTTATTTGCTGTAACTTATATTTTACGTTGTGCTAATTTTTCTGTCACATTTTCAATTTCTCCCTCTCTCGTCCTGCTATTTTCTATTTTACCCTCAAGAACATCATTTTATTTCTCCATAACACCCTTTTTTATTCTCTGATTCCTGTTCCTTTTTACATTTACCTCTGATGACACATTTAATCTCTGGGGTTTTTTTAATCCCTTTGCCTCTCTCATACCTTCTTTTCATGTTTTCTCCATTCTTATCCCCCCCTTTCCTTCATCCCTTGCCTCTCTCCTCCCTTAACTCATTTTGGCGTAATCCTCCAGTTCTTCCTTTACCTCCGTTTGCTCTGCATCTTACTTACTGTATTCTTCCTCTCAATCTCTTCCTATCTCAGGTCTCTGGACCTGACTGGTCCGTTGTTTCTGGGCGGAGTTCCCAATGTACCAGACAACTTTCCATTTGGCACCAGGGAGTTTATTGGTTGTATGAAGGAGCTGCACATTGACAGCAAACCACTGGACTTGGCTGGATTTATCGCTAACAATGGAACAATCCCTGGTCAGCACTGCAAGCAACATCAATGATGACACACAATGCAATACATTTTTATTTTATGCTATGTTTTACTCTCCACAATTGTTCTTTTTTACTGTGAGATGAATCATTCTACATAAACTATGAATAACACACAGCTGTGCTTAATTTTTTATTGATTGTGAGAAGATGAGCTGCTTCTGTAAAAGTAATTTGAATCTGAAAATTCTACTCCGGAGTGCAATTGGAAAGGTTTACCTGTAATTATGAAGATTGGAAACTGAGTTATTAGTTAATCATTGCTTTTCTGGAACACACAACATGGTGATATATTTTTAGATGTTTTAATTATGATGTATGTGTCTCTTTATCCTCCCATAGGCTGCAGCGCTAAGCTGCCCTTCTGTAAGTCCAACCCCTGTCAGAATGGAGGAACCTGCAGGGTGAGCTGGGAGACTTTCTCCTGTGACTGTCCCCTAGGGTATGGTGGGAAGGACTGCAGCCATGGTGAGTGACTATATGAGCTTATTTTTGTCCAAGCTCCAACAGTTCATGTTTTGTACTTTGTCATTTTGGTAAAGTACTCAATAATAATTAAGACCATGTCTGAGATAATTCAGGAAAACCATCTGACCTTTATTTGTTAGCACTAATTACACTAGTGCCTCATTAAAGTGTGAATAACTTAACTTGTTCTGGGGAATACCTTTAAACCTTGTTATTCACACAGTCGTGAAATTACAGAAATAAGCTGTTTTAATGGTCTAATGCTTCAGTAGTTCAGACTCAGAAGTGCAATATCATTCATTCAGGTTACTGCTTCAACCTGCACTTCAGCATTTTACCCATTTTTTCTTTATTTTCTGCTGAGTCATCACAGCTGCGGGCTGTATGAACAGCATCTGAGTTAATGTGAGTATAGAAGTGGAATGTATGTTCATGACTTGATAGGGGGGTGGGGTTTGACCACCTAAAAAGAGGAGAATAGATTGTTCCCTTTACTTTAGAGTATTAACTGGAAACTGCAGTACAACACACTAAGACTATTAGTGTGGTGAAGAGTTATTACATTTAGTATGCAGGCTTTTTCCTCCTTTAAATCAGTGAACCTCGATAAAACCAGAGGGAATCCCCACACATCAGTGGAGTTTCTGAAGCCCAGGTAGATTTAAGATAATGGTTTTATGTTTACTGTCATGTCTTCGCTGTGATCACAGATGGTCAACCCTGTAGGGAAATCATGTGGCAAAAGATGCTTGCGGGGTTAAATTAAACTGTTCTTTGTGGGCTTTAAGAAAATGGTCCCTAGTTGGGAGACTTATTTTGTGCTCGTGTGCCACAGTAATGTCCTTATCTTCATGGTGGGAAAATCGGTCCGTGAGATAAAAAGTATGTGAAGCAACATTTCTTTTTAAAGTCTTTTCATCATGCGTAGATCAGCATCTCCATCAGCTGCTGAAATCATTTGGCATTTATACTTATTAAAAAGCATTAGATGTATAAAAACATTTGACATTGACATTGCTGCGTCAGTCACACCCATTGGCTCTGGACAAAAATACGCACATTATGTAAAACATACTAATGATGAACTTGCTTTCTTCGTCTTCCTTCTCAATCAGAGCCTGATAAATCACATCCTGAAGCTGTCTGAGATATTTCAGCCTCTACTTGTGTTCACGCTTCCTCTCTCACCTTTCACCTTTCACCTCAGTAATGCCACACCCTCACCGCTTCCTGGGTAATAGTGCCCTCTGGTGGGACCTGAAGAATGACGTCACTATCTCCACGCCCTGGTACCTTGGCCTGGTGTTCAGAACCAGAGCACGAGATGGGATGTTGCTGCAGGCCCAAGCTGGCCAGTACACCAGCCTACTGTTTCAGGTAGACGCACACAGCTGTTCATTTTTGTTAATGTTCTGACGTATCCAACATATGGCGACATATTACTATACTACACCTGCTGTCCACTACTGCCAGAACCTCTGAATATATGCTAAAACATTAATGGCATAACCATTTTTGTAGTACCATAACAAATTGTTATTGTGCTTTAAATTAATGCTGCACAATTTAAGCTAAATCATATTAAGTGGGACTCAGTGTAAAATCCTGTGTGGGCTGCTTAATGTGTTAGCAGCGTTCACGTTGATTATGGAAATCATGCTTGTGTCTCATGGTTAATGTGGTGCTTTTTACTGTTTTAATACTCAATTATCAACCTCTATAGAAGACAAAACCTCAAGTGCTATTAATGTCTCCATATTGTTACGTACTGTTAAATTTCTAATGCTGCGTTCAAGTAGAACACTGAATTCGTAGCTTGTTGGCAGGAGAGCATCCAGTCCGTTGGATTTCACACTCCCACACACAGATATTTACCTCTCAGTCTCCTCTGATCTACCAAGCAAGTTATTTTATTCTTCACATTTTTAAAGTGACTCATGTTTCTTCACTCTCTCTTTTCCTGTGTGTGTGTGTGCTTGTGTTCCTCCATCGTTCTCAGGTGGTAAGTGGTCAGCTGGTGTTCTCTGTGACCCGCGGTTCAACCAGACCGGTGCGTTTGAGGTTGGATCAGGTTCAGGTGGCAGATGGACAGTGGCACGACCTCCAGCTAGAACTGCGAGACGTTCACAGTGGCCGTGAGACGCGCTACGTTGCTACACTGCGGCTCGACTTTGGACTATATCAGGTATATCAATAGCGTTTCTTTAAATGCAGTAAATTAAAGTATTAAATCAGATTTGCTAGGCACAGATGAATAACAAGATTTTCATCCTATCTACTTTATTGAATCAATAAACCTTAATTTCCATTAACAGTTAATTTCCTGATGTCTTTTTTTTTTCTCTCCGCACTTTCCATAGCAGATTCACAGTCATAATTAACCATGTTTAATTGGAAATAGGCATTTTTTTCCGGCTAAAAGTTTTGCATTTGATTTGATTTAATTTGCAGATACTCTGATGAACAACATTATTGAGGTAGAATTTAGGCATTTAATATGAATGAAGATGAGAAAGTCTTTTAAATATCCACTAATCCAAAATATCTCCATACACACAGACTTCACTCTCACTTTTTGCTATGAGTCAGCCAGCTGAAGGAGAACACAGCAAAAGATAATAGCATAGTGGCAAACAATTCACATGAAATCTGTAAGAAATGTTTTATTAATTGCTATAAAGTCAGATTAAGACAGTTTAAGACATTTGTTCGCTTTTTGTATGAAGAAATTTAAGAGAGAAGAAAATGAAACACGTTTCTGTAATTACTATATGAATTTTGATGTGCCTCTCTCGTGTTCCTGCAAGATTCATTTAAAGTCAGTTCAGAGGATAAAACTCTCATTCTTATTCTCTACAAAGTCCTTTGTGGTTGACTTATACATTATGTGTTTGCACTGTCAGCAGCCACATTGCTGTCTCTCTCCTATAACATTCTGTAAGTACACTGAATGTAGTGTCAGATAATAATCAATTAATCTGAGATCACTCTGAAAATCTGCGTAAAGGCCGTATATATACTTGCACTTTACCTCATCTGATTCAATTTATCTTCACAATCCTTGTTGATAATATCCCATAAACATGTTGTTTTCTTTCTTACAAGGCGTTTACTGTCTCTCAGTATGTTCACACACAAGTTCACAACACACACAGATTTGGTAACGCAGGATAAGTCAGATCGTACAGAGCATCGGATGCATTAATAAGAGGCTAAAAGTCTATAGCAAATACAACCCATCACCCTCCCCTGATGCTGCCAAAGAAAGTATCTCATGGAAATGAAGTTTTCATATTAGTTGTTTACATATGTGTATATACATACTATGTGACAATCACCTGAAAAAGCAAACATTGTTATTACTGATATTGTCATTTTTGTCTTTCTTTAAACAAAACATTTAGTTTTTGTTGTTTTCATTCTTAAATAATCAATCAATCCACCAAAATGGCACAAGCTGTTCTTTAAAGTGAATTAAGCAACACGCTGACAAAATAGTGCATCTAACATTTTTAAAATGTCAATTTTTGTAAACATCGAAGCTGACAATTAAATAGCAATTACCTTTTGGCACGTTCAGCATGTGTGCAGCGTCAGGAATATCATATTTTTCCATCTTCCATTGCTGCTGGAATGATGATAAATGAACCTCATTGATTTCGTTTTCTTGGCTGTTGTGAGCTGTGTTACCTGTCAGTATTGCTTCATAACACTGACAGTGTTATCAGTTGAGCATTGACCTTCTCGCAAGTGCTTCATTCTACTGGTGTCTTCTATTTAATAAATTCAATCAGTCGTTTCCTGACTTCTCAGGGTTAAATGAAATATCGAAGAATCATGACTTCCAGTTTGTCATTAGGAGAAAAGAAGTTTTCTGAAAAGTATTTTTATCGTCTCTCTGTAGAAAATATTCTTTTGAGCTTATATTTCTTAGTGGTGTAAACTAATTAAAATAAACCCCTCAAAGTATATTTCTTTCACAACACATTCATGACACATTCATTTTTATACCTTACACTGCACTTTTTGATATGATATTTTTATATCAAATACCTTACTAATTACTTCTGTGTGGTATTCAAATGTGCTCCTTGTGTATGTAGTATTGGATAAAATCATCTGCCAAATTAACGTAAATGTGTATTTTTGTCCAAGTCCAGTCATTAATAGAAATAACAATCTTTGACCTTCATGTCTGCATCTTTTTCTCAACACGCTCTACCACTTTCTCTCCCCTTTAGGGAACAGTGATAGTGGGAAATGAGATTCATGGCTTGAAGGTGAAACATCTGCATGTGGGAGGAGTACTGGGCTCTGGAGAGGTTCAGAATGGAATAAGGGGATGCATACAGGTGAAGATGGATGGATTAAATGTTTAATGTTTATTGGTGGATGAATGGAGGGAAGGTGGAGATATGAGATTGAAATATGAAATGTATCTGTGATAAACAGATGTCCATAAATGAAGTTGGCAGTGTCCTAAAACTGCCTTTAATATTAACCCGTCCTACTTTCTCTGTAGGGTGTTCGGTTGGGTGTAAGGCCTGATGCCCCTCCTCTGCCCCACCCATCAAAATCTGTCAAAGTGGAGAGTGGCTGCACTGTTGGCAACCCCTGCGTTTCGTCTCCTTGCCCTGCCCACAGCCGCTGTTTCGACCAATGGGAGCGGCACACCTGTACCTGCGAACCTGGTGAGTTAACATAGAGATGATGCTAGTTATGTAGATGTGGATGAAGATTCTGCCTTTGCTGAAGGGATACCACAAGTCACAAGTTTCAGAAATAGTTTTTGATTTACTTTTTGTTCAGAATAGATAACTGATATTCTTATTTCTATAACTGGATTTTATAAAACCACAGAAAATAGTTTTACTTGGCTGCAGCAAGAGCAAGGACAATGAATGAGGTTAATGATGGAGAGAGGCGTTTGATAAGAAGCTGTGAATTTTAAAACTTGTTGAATGCTGTTAAGAGTTGCACAGGGGTGCTGCCTCTTGCTCAAAGCTGGGATGGGCACCAGGCCCATATGATCCTTAAAGATACGTGGCTACAGCTGATAGAGGAATGAATGCTGTGGTTAGCCCCGCTTGCTTCTGCAGTGCATATACTGGTCTTATTCTGGTTTTAAGTGTTGAAGAATTAATTCAAAACTCAAACAGGAATTTTTTTAAAAACTGCAGAGGTTGTGCAGAACTACAGCAGAGCACGGAGCAAGGACTAAGTGAGACTGTCTGTAATGTCAGTGCAAATATGGTGTTTTTACAAAGGACATGAGGGGCAATCAGACTATATCCAAGAAGAAAGTTGTTAAACAAGATTAACAAGAACAATCATATTGTAACTAATTACTTATTAGTTGGTGTAAATAAGCGAAGAATCAATTAATGAACGGAAATTTAAGCACCACTGCATACTTCTTGTGACAGGCTGCACAACCCCCCCGTGTACTGACAAACCTCTGCAATCACGTAATTATGACTGCAGACCCAGCTATGGCTCATTGGTGTAAAGAAACCCCAGCCCAACTACTTCCTTTTTTCCTTCCTTGTTTCCTTCTAAAAATGCACTGATAAAAAAAAATCAGACAGATTCATAAAAGCTCAAAAGAACATAAAAGCAAGTAGAACCTTGGACACATGCTGTACGACTTTTGCATTCAGTGTAAAACTTGGAGCGTGGAAGCTGTGTTCTGAAGAAATTATTTAGCCTTTAATCCAAATCAATTCTCATAAGCAATTAATGCTTTAGATCATTAAATTCAAGCCTTCAGGTTGAATCTAAGTAGTATTTCTCTTTTTCACTATATTGTGGATTAAAAAGTATTTGACTTTTGGACAGTTTAAGAAAACAACAAAAGAAAAAACATGCTTTTTGAATTTAGATTTGACTGATCTCAGAAACCATTTTGTATAACAATTGATTTATAACCAGTATATTTTTTAAATTGGTTTTAAGGCTTTAAACTATTTACACATGGCCATCACATTTTATTTATTTTGACTGGAACATAAACTGGCCAAGTGGCGTGCAGTTTTCCTATTCAGTCATGCAAGGTAAACTGCATGTGCTGACCCGCCAGGATAATGGTCGTGAGAGGAGAAGGTGAAAGAAGCTAGTTAAGCAGCGACTTAGAGAGAAAGTTAAAGGGAATAATTATAATATGGCCAAATCTGTGTAGGTGTCTGCCAATGCTCTAACTGGGTTAAAGAGATATTTGGGAATGTATAATGAGTTCTCATCCACCTGAGACTGAGAGACTGCAGGCTAGCTTACAGAATCTCCTTACTCAGGTGGATATAATGAGGCAGAATTAATGTGCAGGAGAAAGCCTGATTAAAAGAGAAGGAGGAGATTATACAAGTAGGGGAAGAGAGAAAGAAGGGAAAACATACTGTATACAGCATAAAAAGACGCGAAGAAAGAAGAGGAAGAGAACAACAGAAAGATGAAAAGAAGGCAGAGGAGGAACGGAGAAACTAAAATGTTAATGATTAATGAGGAGAAAGCTGGTGACAGAAATAGAGTAAAATAAACACTAAATGTTTTGAGGCAACTGGAAAAGGAGAAGAAGGAAGGCGTCAAGAAGTCAAATCAAACAGCCTGAAAACATTGGTGACACATTTGGGAATAAATCCACACACCACTGGCATATATGTACACAGAGACTCACAAATCATGGAAGAGAGAGAAAATTAACACGACAGACGCACACACAGCAGAGGAAGAAGTGTGAAAGTGAAGGAGAGGATGAATAGTGATACTTGATTTTAATTTGGAGCTTAATTAATAGCCACTGATGCAACAGCTATAGTTCTTTTCTGTGGGTATTTATTAACAGGCTAGACCAACCAATACGCTTAGATGATTAAAGGAGATCATTTGTATGTATGATTAAAGGAGAGATTGAACAGCATGTTGAGAGAAAAAGAAACATGAAAGACAGAGAGACGAGGTGTACCCTCTGATATTTTCACATTGGTTTCTGAGAATATTCATAAGCTCTTGTGTTTTTAGTAGCTACATTAGTAGATTTCCTGTTATCATCTAGATTTTACTAATTATAGAACTATCTTCCAAAAGTACTGCGACAGTTGGACATTTCTACCTCTTCAAATGCAGAGTAACACACGGTTAAGGTGTTACATGCAAAATATTTATTAATGTTCCAATGCTGCACCTGTAGAAAACAATGGTAGTAGCAGTGCCTTAGACTTGCAAATAGCTATGGGAAGGGCATGGATTTTGCCTTTAAAATAACAGAGCAATTATTGTGCTCTATTCTGTAACTGTGTACTTTTCTATAACTTGGAACACATGTACAGTTCATCGTTGCTGTCCATCTTGGTAATTTGGTTTTGTCCATGTGGACAACTGGAAATAGAAACATTTCAATAGTTGAAAAAAAATAACAAAATGTGTTATGTTTATGTACAGGACACGATTGGCTAGCAACATTGCTGTTACAAAATACAAAAAAAAAAACAGGTTTTGGTTGTAATTTTTAACCACAAAGCTGCTTTCCTTCACGAAGCAAAGCAGCTTTTACATTCGTATGAGAGTTGTTGTTACTATATGTTGTGAGTTTCTGCTGCAACTTTCTGCATGTAGAGAGAGTAGCAATAGGCTATTGCACCTAGCACTCAAACAACGTTCCCTTTTTTATACTTACAATATGTGATCACACAGCCCGACTAAGGCATCCTGCACAAGGACTGGTACCACAGTATCTACTGTACTTTTAGATGGCAGAAGAAACTAAAGGGGAAGTTGTTCAGGAAGGAAAAGTTGGGAAAAGAGAGCATGAACTTCAAGCGGAGGTGGAAAGAGTGAAAGTGTGTGTTACATGGAGGATATAGTTTGTTAAAGTGAGAAAGCCTCAGGGCTGCTACCAGCATGGGAGAGGAACCAGTGAGGCGCTGATATCCCCGTAGCATCCTGCACTAACCTGCAGCTAACGCTGCACACTTTGGACCACACATTCAGAGAGGACACACAGATGCCTTCACACACACTTGAATATATTTACCGTAAACACACACACACAGAAACCCTTTGAGTTTCATTATGATCATCTTTCACTGGCACAATGAACATTAAAAATGGAAAGTGTTTTACAATAAACGTTGCTGAGAGACAAATAAAAATTTAATAAAGCAGAGAGAGGAAAAAAAGAGAGGAGAGAGGTGCAATCTGAATAATTCCTTTTCATGAGTGTGTTTGTGTGAGTGTGTGTGTGTGTGTGTGTGTGTGTGTGTGTGTTTTAGGCTGGTGCTGAAACTAGAGACTCTAATGGGTCTCTGCATGTGACAGCACCTCTGACTTTTGCAGGGTAGAATGCTACAAAACACACTCACACACACGCAGAGAGAGAGAGAGAAAGAGAGAGGACATTACATTCATTTCCAGGAGGCTTATCTTAACCATAATCACACATATCACTTGACTAACCCTAATGTACTGTACTTACTGTACATGGGAACTTGTTTTTGTCCCCACAATGTGAGCACCACGCACACCGATGCACCCACTCAGTCAAGATTCTGCATGACAGAGCACACAAAGATCTGCTCTCTTCACTCTCTGTCTGTCTGTTTGTGTGTGACAGTGCGCTGCCAGTTGCTGCAGGCTAAATCACTGCGGTGAACATTTGAATTTAATATGATAAATTACAGCCGTGTTGATTTATGTCCACTTGGGTTCCCTGAGCTGCTTAAAAAAAACAACACAAACACATTCAGGAAACATATGTTCTGGGTTTGTGAACCAGAACTCTCCTTTTACTGCGGTAATGAGTCTTTTATCAGTGTTTCCTGCTTTTGTGGAGATGTTAAACTAGTAGTGTTGAAAACAACAAATACCAAATAAATAGTTCCTTAAATGGAGTTTGTCACAAAAGTGTATTATATGAAATTGTTTTTGGACAAGGTCTGCAACTGCAAATTGCTAATTCCTTGCAGGTTACCTGAGCTTTATTTCCTGTTTTTCAACGCACAGTAGATGCAAGATCCTCAAGTTGCTGAATCAGAGCAAAGTTGTTCTGTGAAAAATGATTCCTCGCCTAGGAATGTCATTTATTAATCAGCTTTGGGAACAAAACTAGGAATGTGCATGTATTTGACACTATTGTACAGATGTGTGAAACGCAGGGCAAAAAATGAAAAATGTGTTATTTGAAGAAAGTTGAAGAGAAACTGCTTGTACAAAATAGATTCTGTTAAATGCTCACAGTTTTTAATCTAACTGACTTAAGCTGTTTGTGGTTGCTGACGGTTCTGTAAATCTTTTGAATACATTATTGCCAACATATACAGTGAACATGACCACTATTCTCCTACACATTTTTTTATCTCCACCCACTCCTGAGAAAGATTTTCTATGCCAATTTAGCAGCTACATGTTTTAGTGCTTTGCCAGCTGTTACCTTTGCTTGTCCTCCATTTGGTGTACAAGTAGCAGGTTTATTTGCTTTTTTAATAAAAACAGCTGCTGGAAATGAGTGAAATGAATATTATAAGACTGAACCATACACTAAATGTGTAGTTAAACCAAAACAATGGTACACAAAGGGCTAAGAGGCTGTGCAGAGTTAGCTGGATGATAATTCTGTCACCACTTCCATGTAACAGGCGATGGAATTCAGTTTTCAGTGTTCAGTTCAGTTCAGTTGTTTTTTTTTTGCATATTTTTGACATCCACCATCTTTCCACTGTCAAAAAAAAAGACAGTTGGATATGGAGCATGTGAACCGATGGCTAAGAGTTGACTCATCTGTGGGTTTTTTTTTTCCTCACTGTAATCTAGTACAGTCAAGTGTCTAAAGCCAGACAAGAAGCTGTGAGTCAGATTTGATGTGTGCGTAGAAGAGTCATAACTTTTCCAACATGATCCTGGACCCTGATTATGAAAGACAAACACACACACACATACATAATTTACAACTCTTTGTTCTTACAAACTCAAGCCTCTCTCTTTCTCTGTCTTATTGTTGTGACAAGGCCAGTGTCGTTATAAGCATCTGAAAACAGCCAAGGCTCTTTGTCAGTTGCCATGGTGAAAGCGTAAAGATGTATAGCACTGATGGAAAAGGAGTGTGTGTGTGTGTGTGTGTGTGTGTGTGTGTGTGTGTGTGTTAGACAAAGCGACGGACACAGTGGAGAGCATCAGATTAGGAAATGGAGAGTGAGGGATAATGAACAAGAACAGACACCTTGTGTAAAAACGCGTAAAACTAATCATACGTGTGTGTGTGTGTGTGTTTTCTGTGAAACAAATACAGTAATTGGAAACTTAACAATAGCTATGATTATCTTTACTCTCCTGTTTGTGTTATTCTTCAGAAATTTTTTAGCACAATGAAGATAGAGCAGGGTAGATGAAATGAAAATGAATGTTAAAGGTTTGCGTAGGTGGGGAGGAGAAACCAAGGCCAGAGTTTTTTAATTGCAAATTACAGTTTGTGTGGGTTTGCTTCATAAAAAATGGAGTAAACTAGAGAGAGATATTTAAAGAATAGGAGTCACTTGTGTGTGTCCCAAGTTGTAGCCAAGGCCACAGGCTTGAAAGCAGAGTGGCTTCTGTATTTTCTATAGATGTGCTAGTGAAAGCAGACCTTCCACATCAGTTCCAGAGGGATCAACACAGACATGAACAAGCTGTGCACACACTGAAATCAAACTTCAATCTATAGAGATGTCCTTCTATTCAATGCTGTTAAATTAAAAAGGCAGCATGAAATCAGAACTCATTCGCTGCAGGGTGGGCGATTGATATGTGAGAGATTTTTATTAAGAAAGTCATAGAAAGCAATATTTTGTTGCAAAGATAATTTTCTGTTCTGTTCTGTTTTCTGCACTTGATGATTAGAATTGATATGAATACCAATATTATGATTTTGTCCCTGAGCAGCAGAAAGATTGTTTATTTGATGGACAAAATGTCAGTGCCTTAACCTGTCCCAGAGCATTTTCACATTTTCATTTCATAAATAATCTCTTGGCATATTAGATGTAATTTCTTAAGGAGCATGTTGCCATCACCAGCACCTAGGTTTGGGTGTAAGTTCATTCAACCTGTGTTTTTGACTCTGTAACGCAAATACAAGCATATAATTTGTGTAAATGTAAAACAAAACGCGTACACCTGAAAGCAGTCTGCTTGCTCTTTCACTGATGCAGAATAATTGCCCTTTTGTAAATAACATTGTCTTTGCATATCTGGCAAGTTTTATCACATCTCATGCAAGAAAAACCTTCAAATCCAACAACAGCTTTATTGTTTTAATTCAGTGTTGCAGTATTATTAATACTGCCAGTCAGAATTTTATGTCTTTTAATCTACTCATTCCTTCAGAGCCATTGTCAGTGTGATTTATTTGGATTTATTACTTTTACTGTCATCCCAACGTCTAAATGAAGTCTACTGTAGCAGATTAGTCCTGTAATATTTTATTTCAAATTTTAATAGAGGGGCCTCAAAGACAAAACACAACAATTGGGTTCTTTTACAATGAAAAGCAGGTCTGGGTGAAAGGGCTTGTTTATTTGTGCTAAATACATCCTAGTGTGTGTGAAGAACTCTGCTTTAGTCATTTGATTAAAGAGGGAATTTATGTGCTGGTCTGTATTACCATACAAGAGGCTGCTGTGTTTGTGTGGAGTGTCTGGGGATCACATTGAAATGTGTAACGGTCCACTGTGCTGCACCGGTGCACACTGAAGAGTAATGTGAGAATTTGTGTGTACGCTGCTTGTTTAGCAGCTTTGAAGTTTGCTGTCTTTTCTTTTTTTAAGACAGATTTCTGTGTCATATTGGCAGGATGCTTTCTAAACTATCATAATCACATTATCACATTTTTCTAATTTGTTTTCCTTTGACTCCACCTGATTGTGTTACCTTGCTTCTTGCACCTGCACCATGCTGCTTCACAGTGCTGAAAGTGCTAAAAAAATAATGGGCTAAAGGGGAGGAATTATCTAAATTATGCAAAAACGGCAAATACTGATCTGTTAAGCCAGCTATTCCCACATGATGTCCTTATCACTATGTTATTATTAAATTACTGGTTTTAAGCTTGACCAACAGTTCAAAACAGATTTTCAGGTAACACTGATATAAAACAAAGAGAAATCCCAACATTTGGAGAACTAGAACCAGCGTATGTTTGGTTAGTTTGACAGGTGACAAGAGGAAATAAAATTATGCACTATTCACAAATTACACAAATTCACTAAAGCACCGTGAAATTAATTATTTACTCTAATTCAATTCTCTCAGGTTACTATGGCAAGGGCTGCACTGACGCTTGCCATCTGAATCCATGTGAAAACGAGGCTCAGTGCCACAGGAAGCCCAGTTCCTCCCATGGATACATCTGTGACTGTGGAGACAACCACTATGGGCAGTACTGCCAACACAGGTAAACAAACACACGCACACACAGACACACACACACACAATTGGCTCAGTATCTGAACTACAGCTCACCTGTGAAATGCCAGTAGGTGTAAAGCTCTTAGATGCCTGTTATCCAGCTAAGCCCTGTTCAAGTGTATATGTGTCAGTGCCTTTAATGCAGACATGTTGTTGTATTGCATATAATCACACACACACACACACACACAGAGTAAGGTTATCTGTATGTGTTGAACTGTGTGAAATGAGTGTGACCCTGACCTGACCCTTTGCTTCCTTCCTTTCCGCCTATGAAATCCATTAAATTACAATTATGTCTTTGTGTGTTTGAGTCTACAGTAGTTAGTGTGTGTGGTTTTCACAAAGACGCACCAGCTGCTGATGACATGGTGTGTCTCAGTTTCCTCTGATGTATCTCCTCTGTCTTTCTTCCTCCAGCTGTGTTAATTTACCCTCTTTCTTCTCAAGCAAAAGCACCAAATTTAGAAGTTTGATATAAGAAGGTACTAAAACACTAATCAGCATATCCCCGTGATAATCTGCTAAGTTACTTACTGCCAACTCACATTAAACTCTCTAGTAAATTAGTAGATCAACAGGAAGATAATGTTAATAATAGATAATGGATTAACATATACAAATCATGTCTTCTTAAAAGTGAAAATCAGTTTTAGCTCTGGAAATTTTCCAAGCTTAATAATAGATTGAAACAAAGTCTGTACAACGATTGTTACAGTAGCTGCAGCAGTTTGATCTAATTTCTCCTTTAGGACAGACATACAGTCGTATGAGCGCACAACTAGAGCAGCTTCCTCCTTCCCCTCAGACAAGTCATTTGCCATTCCCGCCTTTTAAGAAGGCAAAACAGCAGGGAGATACTTTGTTTTATTTGGATAGGAGATTCTGTGGAGAGATGTAATAAAAAAATCTCTGGAGAAAGAGTCATTTGTAATATCCTATTAAGATCATTGATATCTGAATTCTCTTTCCTAAACTCCCCGTTAGGAACAATGAAGAGAATCTGCATTAACTGTGCTCATCTCCACAGTGATTCATTAGACACTGAGAACAAAAGGATGGCACATTAAGTGAAATGTGAGCAAAGAAAATTAAGACATCGAGTGACGTATACAATAAAACTGAGAGGTTTATTTCTCAAGAGAAAGTCAACAGTTTTAGAAAGAAGTCTAAATGCTGCACTAATTTTAAATAAAAAGTTAAAGCTGCATTATGTAAACTTAATGTAGCTCTGCTCCGCCCAGCAACCCCTCTCCCTGCTCTGCTGTGCTCCTCTACTGCCTGCTTAGCTCTGCAATGCTCTGCAGAGTCCTTCAGGTATTAATCATTGTCAAATTATAATAAATAAGACACTGCAAACTGACGAGTCCCCAAAATTCTCTGACTGGTTAGGAGAGTGAGCTTTGTTCAAAACCTTTTAGAAACGAATATCTCTGCACTTCTGCCAGGCTGCAGTGTGACTTCACAGGAGGCTTTGACAGCGACTCTCCACAATGTAATATAGTATTTCTACAAATAAACAAACAAACAAAAAAATATATATATATATACATACATACTCTAGGTTGAAGTTTATGGGTATACAAGGAATATATATAAATATTTAAATATGTAAAATATAAATTGCAAAAAAATGAGCAAAACAAAAAACATAACTATATAAATGTCAGTATACATATTCTGGGGAGCCATAACTGCTTTCTATGACTCCACGCATACTAAGTACTGTATTTTGCTAAAGGGCATTTTCTTTTAACCGAAATGTTTCTTAACTTCTCAAAAACTTTTACCCTTCTTCTTTTTGGCTAATTTTATTCTAAGTTTTAAATCACTTTGATTTGTACTTCTCTCTGTTTCTCACTCCCTGTCTCTCTTTTTCTTTCATCTCTTATCAAACATGGAATCAGGGAAAACAAATAAACTCTTTCTACATTCACAGATTGTTGCTTTCTTTCTCACTACTGTATTTACCTCTTTGTGTGTGTATGTAAAGGATTGATCACCAGTGTCCCAGGGGCTGGTGGGGGTCTCCAACCTGTGGACCGTGTCACTGTGACACCAATAAAGGCTTTGACCCTGACTGTAACAAGACCAGCGGACAGTGTCACTGCAAGGTAAACAACAACACACAATATACACACTGCAGGTCTGGGACAATTTTGTGGTTAGAATTAAAGTTTGTATATCAGCTTCACTTATTGCAAGTATGTTAATACATTTATGTGTTTGCACTTATTGAAAGTTAGAGTTGGTGTTGCCGTGTTGTTAAAGAAGTTGTGATTCAGATGCAAACAAGAACACTGGATTAAAACTATGACATGCGGCATTAATGACATTTTTTGTCCTAATCTGTGATGTCTGATAATGACCTCACATACAGAAAAGGCACATACTGTATCTGTAGATGTGTATAGATAATAATACACACAAAGATAATTACTACTGATGTCAAAACTCACACTCCACTGGAAATAAAGTGGAATTGTTTTTGTTCTTATTTTGTTACGCTCACAATATTATTTAGCCTACATACAGTACAGTGAATACCATTTTGGCCAAAGCTGAAAGTCACAAGTATTAGAGTAGCTGCCTTATAATCACAGTTGTCCTCTTGAATGCATTCATCCTGTCTCACCTACAGCATTAATGCAGAGCTAAAACGTGTGTTCTCTTAAACATAGATATGTATTTTTGATCGTTAAGAAATTAGTTTCACCCACATTTCCCACAAACAATGCTGCCCTCGCAAACAACAGTAGCGTACTGGATTTTGTCAGTGGGTTGTGGCTCTTGTATTCATGTCCCTGTTTTACCAGTATCCCCTTTTGTGTCATTGTATAAATCTTGTTTTAATGCATGTGGTGATGTAATTGCTGACTTTCCCTTGGCGCCACAACATTTTAGATTTGTCTGGCTGATTTTGTAGCTGTGTGCCCACTTAGGCATAATCCCCCTGTGTGTGTATTCAGGAGTTTCACTACCGTCCGCGAGGCTCGGACACCTGCCTGCCATGTGACTGCTACCCGGTCGGCTCCTTCTCAAGATCGTGTGACCCAGAAACTGGCCAGTGTCAGTGCAGGCCTGGTGTGATTGGTCGCCAGTGCAACGCATGTGACAACCCCTTTGCTGAGGTCACAAATTCAGGCTGTGAAGGTCAGAATGAGATGCTGGTGTTTGTTTTTTGTTCTTTTAGCATTTGTGCTTTAAACCACAGCTGGGCAGTCATCAGGGGAGGATGTGAGTTTGTTGGTTTATTTGTTTCTTTTGTTTGAAACGACTTATCTCACTGTTGAATTTAAAAAATACATATTTGTACAAAATCACTTGCTCTACCAGCAGCTACACTTTAGCTATACTTTGATGACAAAAATATATCTTGATCTTTCAGTTTTTTTGTGAAAAAAGAGCCAAATCACTGGCACAAATGATCTACTTTTAAAGAATAGGAAGGTTTTCTAGGAATTATTTGTTAAATTCATTATTTCTTTAGTAGAGTTTGCCCTAGTGGGATGGTAAATTACAGAAACCATTTTTCTGCCTGTAGTTGAAATTCTTTTTGTATGTTTTGTTGTTGCTCATTATCTGAAGAATCAGAAATTGGTGTGATAAATCATCTGTTTTAATCAATGCCAGCATGGAGACGGGAACACCACAGCTATCCTGGTGTTTCTCTTCTCTTCGCCAGATAAAGGAGAAACACACTCTGATGACTTAATTAACAAGAGAAAAAGACACTGGGTTTAATCATTCAACTGTAATTGTCCAAGTCTGTTAAAAAGCAGTAAAGCCTACCTGTTCCGCTAGCCAGGTCGTAATAAACCAGTTATGTGCTAGTCATCTTAAACGTTCTTAAACTATCTTAAGCTATAAATAAGTTTCAAATCATTCTACTACCCTGATAGAGAACAAACAGTACTTTTCCTTTCACTAAGCTTCTATTTATTCAAACATGCAGTAAGCATTAATCCATAACTACATGACTGATAAGGTCTAAGCTCCATCATATAGGCCCTGTTTATACCTGGTATTAAGATGTGTCCTAACACTGTGCCTGGCACTCAATCAGAGTTTATCTACATGCTTGTGCATGAGGATGCATTAGCATTTATACTACAAGAGATGTTATCAAATGTGTCCCAGAGTACCTTGACAAGTTTGTGTGATTGGTTTACAGTCGTTTTTGTTGTCCATTTACGCTGTAGTTAGCACTGTTAGCGTCTGATCTTATCTGATTTCCTAATGTGAACAATTTTCAAGATGGATTTAAATCCAGTATTCAAGCTGAGTAATTTATCCATAGGGACAAACAGTCATGAATGAAACTAATCATCCACCTTATTTATTTATCACTGTGTAATCATAGGTTTTTAGTTTAAATTTGTATTTTGTCTTTGAAAATGGCAGTGTTTGTCAAACTTGTACCCAAGACTAAAATACCAATGAACAAATCTTCCATTTAACATCTTCCAGTTAATAACAGCTCTGCTTTTCTCTTCTGTGCAGCTTTGTCACTCTCCAGTTTCCTCCACTTGTAATTAAATGTTTTAATTTGTAACCTAGTACTTTATTCTCTGTTCTGGGTTTACATTTATTTTCCTCCCTGTAGGTCAGGTCAAGATTTTTCATCATTAGTGACTTTTTGTTGTGTTTTAGGTGGAACATTTCATTAAATTGAAATGGATGATTTGAAAAGATGTTTTCTGTCCTTACAGTCATTTATGACAGTTGTCCAAAGACGATCACTCAGGGGATCTGGTGGCCTCGAACCAAGTTTAATCTGCCTGCTGCAGTGCCCTGTCCCAAAGGCTCTGTCGGTCAGTACTCACTCACACACTTATGCAAAAATATAAATATACATTTAAAAATATGCTGTTCAAAAATCTATTAAAAAGATAAGCCTTCATTTTTTGCTCAAAAGCCTTATGTATTCTCTAGTTTCTCTAGCTTGTCATAGAAAAAAGAAGTAAAGGTGGTAGTGAAAGTGCTACATGCCTGCAAGCTTGTTTCTGTCAAGAAACTAGTGGTCATGGTTTTTTGCAGGTTAGTTCATCAAATTAAACAATCAATTCTCCACAAACAATACTGTATAAAAGAAGCTACAGACACAGTATGCACACACTTTTTTGGTTTCTGATAATTTGAAATACTCCCATGTTTTTAAACCTTCACCCTTTTGCAAATGAGTTATAATGATAATGAAGGAAAAAATCAAGACATTCATTTAAAAAAAATTTTTTGTCTTATCTACTGTATGTCATCTACGACATTGACTATTAGTGGCACCCACAATGCTCCATAAGGGGTGCCGTTTCACTAGCGGTTTATTAGAGGCAGAAACTGTCAAAAAACTGGAAGCTTATCTTGGCAAACATTGCAGAACTGTCCATAAGTGGTTTGTCCAGAGAGAGAAGTGCAAAATGAGCAACTAGCTTCTTCACCATGACAGTGCTCCTGCACAACAAGCCACCCACACCATTCTCTTCAGTCATGCTCCTCGGATGAGCCTTTTGAACGCGCCGCCCTACTCATCCATCCTGCCCCTTTGTCATTTCTGGGTCTTAATCTGGAGAGGCAGAAAGTAAATACGATTTTTGATGGAAAAAATAGGGAGTTATCTCTTTCACGTCTGTTTAAGGGAATAGACTTTTGGAGGTAATTTCATAGATGATCTGCTCACGTACAACTGTGTGTACTTGTAAAAATATGTTGAGATTTGATGAAGTTCCTGTTTCTCCTCTGTGCAGGTGCGGCCATCAGACACTGTGATGTAGAGAGAGGATGGCTGGAGCCAGACCTTTACAACTGCACTTCTCCTCCCTTTGTGGAACTCAATTCTGCTGTATGTAGATTAATAGTAGAGATATTATCATTACCATTAAACTAGGACATGGTGTCGGCTCATTAAAATTACAAACATGTATTTGTTAAACTATCAAAAATTGTTATTACAAGGTTTTTTTCGGTGTCTGTATATTTAGCTTGATTCCCTGGAGCGTAATGAGACTGAGCTAAACACCATCATGGAAAAGAAGCTTGCACACCAGCTCCGCGATGTCACAGAGGCAACTGCCCGACTCTACGGCAATGACCTGCAGATCGCTGAACGACTGCTATCCCGCCTCCTGACTTTTGAAACGCAACAGAGCGGCTTTGGACTCACCGCTACTCAGGATGCACACTTCAATGAGGTAAAAAACAAGCAAACAAACATCCAAAAAAAAAACAAAAACATTCTTCACTCACTCGCATTTTAAACCTATATAGGTGAGAGCAGTAGTGGGGAGCTGGTGTACAACTACAGTCTTGAGAGTTTCTTGCAGTGGTGTGTGGTGAAACAGATGGTGGCAAACATGGCTGTTGTGATTCACTTAAATGTCCAAATCTAACAGAGACCTTTGGTAAAAGAACATTATCACAGGAGAGTATTTAAATGTGTGTTTTTGTTCAATTAGAGCCAATGCTACTGCACCAGGTTATTAAGTAGAATTTATACTTACTGCTTAAAGATAAAGAAACGGTCAACATGCAGGTTTGCATTTTAAGGTTGTTGGTGAGATACGGATAAAATATAGCAAATGTGCAAATCACAAAAGGTTGTTGCAAAGCCAGGATTGATGGTGAAGTGTTAAAGACAGTCATCAGTTGTGATGTAGAATTTCATGTGTGAAAAGCTAAACATGTTACAAAACTTTTCACTCTCACTGTGCCAGCTCTATTTCAGAGAGGGTTTATTGACATTGTAAAAGGCGAGTGCAAATAACAAGCTGAAAAATCATCAGAGACTTTTAAGCTGTGTTTTGTATTAATGATTAATATAATATTTAATTTAGTTTAAGGACTGGAACACACTTCAGCTGATAAGAGACACTAACAATTTGCGCAGAATCTGCCAGCAGACATGAAACAGCTGCTGTGTAAAACCAGAGATATAATTTATCTACTGTACCATTATGGACGCCACTAAATTGTACTACGAAATGTCAAATTGGGAGGTAATGTTGCTATGGCGATACAGTGACAGTAGGTCATGAAATATTACAACATGCCATCTCAATGTATTAACTGTCAGAGTTTTATTTTACCTGTTACTACGTCTTAGGCTGAGGATGCAGGAGCTGACATGGGATCATTTTAGCACATCACCATTGTGACATAAATGCACTAACAGGCATCCACATATAATAGCTTACATGTCACAATTTAACTGACAGGAAATGAGAGAGTGGGTGAACTTATAAAGTAAAAACCTCAGTTAATATTGGTTCAATTTGCTTGTTGCTTGTGTGTCAGTGACCGACAAATTACATGTCGCTGTGTTAATTGTGATGTCAAACTGATAGCCAGCATAGTAATTTTAATAAGCATGTTACATTTTAACATAAAATCCTGGTGGATTTCTATTAAACCAATGTTTCTTGGCCTCTTATACAAACACACATTATTAAATGTTGCTGTCAAAGGAGAGGTATGAAACAAAAGCATTGCGCTGCCAGACTGTGGGGAGAGTACAAACAGCAGGCAGCAGGTCTCGTTGTGAAAGGCAGGCAGAGTCAGCAACAGGTGGATACACATAACACAGCCGGAAAACAGAGTTCAAGTAACAAGTGAGGGTTGAGAAGCAGGAGCAAAGAAACACTGGAGAAAGCGTGAGAGCTAAGGCATTGAAGAATCTAGCAGAAGCGCTTGAGACTGACTAGTGTACATACATGCTCCTGGGTGGATGAGTGGCTACTTGGACAGGTGTACTGTGGGAGGGCAGTGGCAGGTGAATTAAGCTGGTGTTGAAGCTGGGGTTGCAGTAGGCAGGAGAGTGGTGGGGTTTGAAAAGACGGAGAGTTGGTGAACGGCAAAATAGGTGTGAGAAAAGGCAGAATCACTGACAGTTTGACAGCTGGAGCAGTACACAGCATTGCATTGTCTACTGCGATTATTACTATCAATGCTAGCAATGCTTATTACTAGCAAGAATGTTGACGCATTTCATAATTAATGCTACACATGGAGGATTTTAACCATCTGATGATGAAGTAGCAGAAGTTTTAGTAGTAGTTGGTGTGGAAACCTAGAACATCTTATACATGAAAATCCTAAAGATGTGTTACTAATGCTTACACACGTTTTTATTACTCAACTCCCTGAATTAATGACATTTTTGTAACATATGCTAGAATTAAAAGGTACAATAAAGTAGTTCATGGCACACCGCTTTTTTCTCTGTTTTAAAAAGACACTCGTTTTATTTAATACACACAGCTGCACCTGCTATGAAACCGTGAACAGAAGAAAAATAATGGCAGCACATTAAATGAAGATTTTTCCTGTTTGTTTCTGTAAATTAATGATTTAAAAAATAATTAATTTGTCTAAGATTAAATCAATGTGAAAAGTTTTGCTGGAGCACTTAAAAGCACCACAGATGAAGATTCACGCCAAAGACATTGCTTCATGTGATCAATACACAGTCTCTAACAAGGATAGTTGCCATGGCAACCCAATAGTAGCATTAATGGCATCCTATGCTGAGTGTAATGAAAACCTTCACCTTTCTGACATTTCACTTAACTCCTTCACCTGACATTAAAATCAGAAACCAGACCGTTAGGGTTTGGTTAGCTGGTTTACTGCGGCCTAGAGCGGCTATGCTGTACGTTGCTATAATAGTACAATAATATTGTTATCCTCTAGTTTCCAGAACAAAAACCTCAACTGGCCCTGCTCATAGTCTCAACCTCTGGCTCGAAAACAGTGGTGCTGCCTACATCTCATCTCGAGTTAATGAGGCGGCTCTGGTTTGTTTTGGGAGCACTGAAGTGGAGCTCCAGACAGCCAATTTTTTTCTCAGCTATAAAAACAAAATACATCTGATAATAGTTGAGACCTCACTTTAAACAGCAGTCATTCGGCCAGACAAACAGGTAATGTGGAACAGTTACTATAGTAACCTAGGAGTGGTACCGGAGCCCTGTGGTTTCAGACAAAACAAAGCAGAAGAAGGTAGAGTCATAACAAGAAGAACAATGAATTGAGAAAGATGAAAACCATTCGCGTTCCGGCTGTGATCAGATCCATGTGGATACTACTGTAATAGGCTCAACAAATACAAACCATGCATACAATTTTCTTGACAGTTTTCACAGGTATATCATGCACTGTAAATAAATATACATATATATAATATATTGATTAGCAATTTGGATAAGACACCGTGTTGCTGTATGACTGGAATATATAAGATGTTGTTGAACAAATCAGGCTAGCGTTATATTCCAACCTGCTTCTCTTTCAGCCTTTGTTCACCCTCTGCCTCCTTCTCTGTCTGTAATCCTGTCATCTGCTTCCTCTTTAAAAAACTCTTGCTCCTTGTTAGTCTCTGTTGTTTTTCAAACCCTTTTTTTTTCCAGCGATAAACGCAAGTAAGACAAGCTCTTGCAGAGCTCAACCTATTTGGATTTAAAGATCACCCTTAACATTTTTCATGCAGAAAATATTGGCCTTTTGTTTCTTAGCGATTGATTTGTGTTCCTGGTTTTCTCTAAACAAGACCACATGTTCAGAGGAATCCATGAATAGAAACTGAACTTAGCATGCTCAATGAACATCTGAGGAAACGCAGCAAGCATCAATGCACTCCTGTGCACCTGTACATACTGCATCACATCATACAGGGGCACCTAATTAGAAATGAGCAGGAGAGACCCATCCATTGCCCACATTAGGTCACATGGGTAATAATCAAGAAAAACTAGAAAGTGCTTTATTCTCATGGTACTTTTCCACAATACCTGTTCCAGATTCTGTCTTTATTTTCCACTATAGTTCACTTCTTCACCATTTATATATTTTTTTCTTGTTTGTTTGAAGGTTTTGTTGGTTATTTTCTCCCAGGAGCATTATGTGAGACTGCAGTGCTTTATTGGGTCTGCTGTAGTCTGGCTGCCAGGAATCATTGAGCACCTTCTCTCTTTCTTTGCCTTTGTCTCTTATTCTCTCTCTTTTTCTTGATCCTGGATATTACTCTGTGTTTGTTCAGAACATTTTGCAAGGCTGTGCAGCCTAGACTATCCATAACAGGCTTCTATCCAAAATCAGTCCAAAAGCACGGACATGCAGGCGCTACAGAGGTACTAGAATTCATTTACATTTTTAAATCTGTTTATCATACTTATCAATAGACTTGACATTATCAACCAAGCCAGATTTCTCTAGGACTCCTCTAAGACTTGAACCTCACTTCGGTTTTACTCCCTTTGCTTCTCCTGTTCTAAGCTTTACTGTATACAGTCAGAATATTTTACAAGGCTGCAGTGCAGTTGTTCTATAGTGAGCCTCTAGCCAGACTCCGCATCAACTTATTTCTTCCCTTTTCTCCCCTCTTCAGTACACACATATTCTGTGGTTTTGTTGTTTGTGCTTGCCTGTGATGCTTTATTAAGTCTGGAAAAGCAAACTCTGGCTGTTTAGTGAGCTCTAAGCAGCACCCACAACCTTTTCTGTTTAATATTTTATTCTACTCTTCCTCACACCTCTGACTCTTCTCTTTCTTCTGTCTCATCCCTTTTGTCTTCTGTGAACTGATAAATTGGTCACGACAGTCTGTATATATCTCCATATATATTTTGACTTGTTTACATGGTGTATTCAAAAACAAACACTGGTGAAAGATGTACTGTACAGTAGTGTCTTTTACATAATTTAATTGCATAAGACCATAGTGTAGAAATACGCTGCTACAGGTAAAATTCATGCATATAAAATGAAATATTATCTGAAAAAACACTTTGCACTTTTTGCAGAACAGCTCATTTTACATCAGTGAATACAGTATAGTCTTAATGGATTATCATTATTGGTGCATTAATGTCTTCATCACTTTAAAGTGTTGCAGCTGCATCACTTTAAAGTTATAGCTGCTTATTTTAACACTATATGCTGTTCAGAGGAGCATATCTTTTGACTCTAATAATTATAATTTGATTTACATACTGCATGATAGCTTCACATTGGCAATCAAATGTATTATTATACTCTATTCTGTATTTCTTTATCACACTCCAAAAAATAACTGCATACCAAGTATAGCTATCAAATACATGTAGTGTATTAAATGTTTTTTTTTTCTTTTGAAATGTTTTGAAGTATGAAGTAGCAGAAAATGGAATTTTGGACCATCCTTCCTTACTGAAAGGCTTCAGCTCAGCCACATCCTCAGGATGTCTAGTGTGAACAGTTCTCTTGATCATTCCACAGCACGTCTGTTGGGTTGAGGTCTGGGCTCTGACTGACCCAATCCAATTCAGACATGAACTAAGTGTCGATCCTGCAAACGAGCAGGTCATCTGTCCCAAAGTTTTAGAATAGAACAACCACTGATTTTAGACACTGGATCTTGAAATCATTATTAAAGTTTTAAAAGAAAACATTGTAGCCTGTAGAGGGTGTTGAGACTATTGTGCGAATGTCTGGCTTTTGTTACCACAACTGGAAAAACACATTTCATAGTGTTTTCCAGTCCAAGATAGTTTTATTTGTACTATGTACCATAGAAAACACAAAGCTTTCTTCATGGCACCCACATCTTTCCTGATCCAGGAGGCTGACACATCACTCTCTTCCCCTTCACTAATGGTTCCTCTTTCTGCTCTGTCCAGAATGTCCTCCGTGGCTCCAGCGTGCTGTTGGGCCCTGGTACCTCTGGGCTTTGGCGTGCTCTTGCTCAGAGTCAGAACCACATCCCAGGTGGTGGTCCGGCTGAGCTGACGGAGCTGCTGGAGCAGTATACGCAGAATTTGGCCCAGAACATGAAGCTCACCTACCTCAACCCTGTGGCGCTAGTTGCTCCCAACATAGGTGAGTTCAGGACGATTACACACACACGCAGTCACAGACATTATACAAAAACTAACCAGCAGTCAGACTCAGTGAAGCCGCATAAGAATATTTGTCTTTACACACGATTGGTACTGGTTTTCATATAACACTGTAAATCATTGCTGTGAAATCGGCTAGAATGAGTCATTGTAAAGTGGCATATGAACAGCACTAATGCAAATGATGATGGCACAGCCAGAGCGCTGGCAGCGGCACAAAGGGATGAATTTCACACTCCCACATGCACAGCAGTTGACGCTTCAAACACACACACTAAAACCCTTAAGCGTTGTAGCACTGGCCAACATACATCATGTTAATTTAAAGATGCCAAACACACACACACACACACACATACACGTGAG
>OMLM01001616.1:0-11813 GCA_900302695.1 Helostoma temminkii | reverse complement strand
CTTTTCAAAAGCAAATGTTTAAAACAATACTAAAATGATGGCTTGATGTTGAAACAAAATGATAAAAAAAAATTACAATGTTCAATTGAAATATGGATTTGATTTTTCACTGATGCTGACACTGACTCTGATTTGACATAAAGTTGCTTCAGGGAGGAAATTCAACAAAGAATAAACATGTTGTATGTTTTTATGGGTTAGTAGGGTAAAGATGAAGAAGACTGGATGTAACAATGTAGTGCACTTTATGTGGAGTAACACTAATGAAGTCTGAGAGCTGCTGTTTATGGTTCAGTGATTGTCATACTAAAGGTCTGTGTGTGTGTGTGTGTGTGTGTGTGTTTTTGTTTGTTTGTGGATAGTATACTATAAGTGTATGTGGATGCTCTCTATTTAAATGTGTCTTTGTGCATATACAGCATGCGTTTGTGGTTACCGGTGTATTTGTATGTAATCACTTCTGTGCTCTTTTGCTTTTAGAGAAAATCTTTTGGCTCGTCAGACTCTGGAACAAAACATCATCCACACCGGAGCAACAGACCTGGATGTAGCCATGTTCCACAGAGATGGAGGTGAACGCACACATATTTTGAAATAAGTAGACATGGACACACACAAACAAACACCTTTTACAAGCAGTAGTGACACATTCTCCAACCTTGACCTCTGTTTCAGTTTTTCCTCTTACTACTCTCTGACTCACTCACATTAATGCCATTAAAGATTAAGCTCATATATCAAGAAGAGACATTAACGATCCCATTTCTTTTTTTACTCCACCCTCCACTCAATCCACTCTCCTTCTTCTTCTTCTTTCCTCCCAGGTGAGGACTCGGACTCAGACTCGGATCTTTCCATGGAGGAGGAGCGCAGTCTCTCCATCCCTTCCTCTGAGAGCGAGGACAATGTCCGTCTTCGTGGACGAATCCAGCGACGATTCAAACGCTCCAATCATAGTGAGCGTCTGCTCACTGAGCCCACCCACAACAACACCAAAGGCAGGCAGACACTTTAGTGATGTTCTGATGATTTATGTCCACATTTAAAGTATGTCCACATTGTATTTACATGCACTTAAGGACCCAGGTGTTCGCACAGATTTATTTGCCATATATACATGTAACCAAGTATTCTAATAGATATTGTTTTTTTAAAATTGTTTTATGAGAGCGTATGTGCAGAATAAAAGGGGTGCAGACACTCGCCACTCTGTTACCTTCACCAGATAGGAACAGCTGAATGAAAGTAAAATCAAATCTATCTATTCAAAGTCAGACTAAAACTGAAACTAACAAAGTGCCTGTAGAACTTAGAACTTTAGAATTGCTAAATAAATCCGTTTTAATTCAGTTTGCACTGTGTAAAATCGAATGACTGGACTTGCCAGTCTGTCACAGAAATAACACAACTGGGCAAGAACTCATTTGCACACATTCACAGATTGAGAAAATTAACAGTTGCCAGGTAACTGACCTGTAAGAATGAGGGGAAAATGCAAAATCCTCACAGAAAGCTTCTGCAAGGCAGCAGAGTAGAACAGATATAGTATGAAAATATTTACAGTACGGACAATAACACACATACAGCAAGAAGAAATGTCAGTGCCAAGACTGATTAATCAATGCTATCTTTCCTCTGGTCCACTTGAAGATGTATCATGCATAATATATGAGTTTGTGCTTCTCAAAATGTGGCGTAAATGCCACCTGTCAAACTGTCAACCTGTCAAAGGTTTCACCATGAGTAAAAGCCAAATCTGCAAATCTATAAATCCATGTAAAGAATCAATTTTTAGTGTAATAAGCCATCTGGATCATATGAACTATATTCAGAGTGGATGAAAGTTTTCAGTTGAATAGAGGAGGGCAGGGTCCAGATGGCCATTACAGCCCAATCCATTCATCAATACTGAGAGTTGTGGTCTTTTTACTGAAAGGCTATAGTTTGATGATCTGTTGTGACAAAACATTAAACCCCTCATCGATCCATTAGAGCAACTGAGCAGTGTTAGACGAGTGTGGTGGGAAAGTACATAACTTTGACAGTGTTCAGTTGACAAGACCATCATGCCTGCAGTGCCTGCATGTTAAACAAATAGAAGTAAAGCCGGTTTTATTCCAGACACCATTGGATTTGTGAACTGCAGGAGAACAAGAATTGTTGGTGCATGGACTGATAGACACAATTTAACATTAACACAATATGTGCCTTTGTTGCCATATATAGGTTTTGACCAGTTATAAATGTGTGTGTGTACTTTAACTCTTGCATTTTTGCATTATTTAAATCTTCTCAAATGAGGAAATTTGTATTGTGAATTAATTTATTTGCAGCTGGAACAAGCACCAACATCACAATGTTGATGTACACATTACAACCATGAATGTTGTCTGCTCGTCGGTCATTTGCACTTCCCTGATACATTACCCACTAATACATTATACTTTTAATTTTATAATAAACATGCTATTTGCCTGCCGACAAAAAGCAGTTGATAAAGACGTCGTTGCTTATTAGGATGCACGTGGAGAAACCATGATGCTTGATGTCAAATAAAAGATAGATCGGTAGATTTTCACGACAGCACTTATAGTGATTTTGTTTCTGCCCTTTTCTCCACTTCAGTTTTTTTGCTTTAAAAAATTAACCTTTCATTTAATTAACCAGAAAGTGTTTTATTGTTGTGTGACAGATCTGGATGGCAATGACCTTCTGTCTTACTGGCCGGCTTTGGAGGAGTGCGAGACGCACACTCTGCAAAAGTGGGGCTCAGAGCGTCCACTGGGGGGAGATTACAGCAAGGACGCTGCCAACAACAACCAGACTGATGCAGCCCTGACCAGTGGGGACGAGAACGGCCTTACTCAGCCACACAGGCACCGCAAGGGTGAGAGAAACTGTGTATAAATACACACAATCGAAGCACACACTGACATTTTGAAGTTGGTTTTAAAATTGTATGATGGGGCAGCAAAGTCCAGGAAATGTGTTATTTCAGTTAAGACGGTGGCACCTGAATGATAATTATGAAACACAGGTTTACAAAATGATAAACATACAAAATAAACAATATAGAGTTAAATTTAAATTAAATCTGCATATTTGAGGGTCAAGTCAATAGTAATCTGTTTTTGGACGTGCATCTTTGCATATTTGAGTTTTTTCATTATACTGTTGACAAACAAAACTTAAACTTGCAATCATCTTGTCTGACTCGCTCACCCAAGTCACTGGGATGAAACAGGACATTTAGCCTAGAGGAACATGGAGGAGATGTTAGCTGTGTGAGCTGAATCTGTCATTTAAAACACAGCTCAGCAACTGAGACAATACTCTGCCACGATGCACCACACATGCAAAGGCACTCAAGCATGACTGTGTAAGAAAGGCAGAAATAGATCAAGATTGCTCATGTACCCTGAGAGCAAGGATGACATTTTAGAAACTTGATAATACACAAAAATGTTCCAAACACAGAAAAGGAGACTGAAAGCAAGAAACCACAACTTTTGGCTTGAAGTTAATTTAGTTGTAGGACTTGATTCTCAAGTTTCCCCTCAAGATTCCCAGATAAGAGTTCCAGATGTATTTTGATTCATAATTTTCGTAAATGTTAACGGTGAATGTAAGAGGACCTAAAAAAAGTCAACAACTCCGAATACTCTCTCCTACTCCTCATACTGTGACCCCCCCACCTTTTCTTTCCTCCTCTCATCAACCTCCTCTACCTCTTTTCCAGCCTCAGCTTAAACAGTCTTTCTGTCCCTTTTAGGTCCTCTGTAATTTTTTATGCTATTTATACCTTCCTCTCTGCTTATAATGTCCATAACCTCTTCTCCCAGGTATCCTAAAAAATCGTCTCGGCTGTCCCCCAGCACTTCAGGGTCTTTCCAGCATGGGTCGAGTCCCCAGTGAGCTCAACTGGTACCGAACCTCTACTTTGGGTCACCGAGGTGTTCCTGCAGCCTCCTATGGTCGTATGTACTCTGCCACAGCTGGTGCTAGTGGAGGTACTGGCTCTCTCTCACAGCCAGCTTCCCGCTACTCCTCTAGGGAGCACCTAGACTCACTTGCCCGGAGGCAGCTGTCCAGGGATCCATTAGGGAGGCAAACAATTGGAGGATCGAGAGACCGACTGGACTCCCGGGGCTCCAGGGACAACCTGGATCTCTTACCAAGGAGGAGAGAGCTGGGGTTGGGGCAGGCAGCAGGGCTTGGGAGCCTGGGGCTGGATCACCAGCGAGTGTCAGTATCCAGGGAGAACTTGACAGGATCCAGGGATAGACTGGACTACCACGCAGGCAGCGTCCATGCCTCAAGGGAGGACTTGAGTGGAAATGGGGGAGCTGTTGGAGTGGGAATGGAAGGATACCTCAGTGGATCAAGGTCGCAGCTGAATACGTTAACGAGGCGGCAGGCCTCATCCCGAGAGCACCTAGCAGGGGCGCTGATGAGCAGCAGGTCAAGAGAGCAGCTGGAGGCTAATGGAGTGGGAGCCCAGGCTCAGCCATGTCGAGAGTGGCTCCGCACTCTGCCTCCCCGCCAGCCCTCGCACCCTGACCAGCCTCTTTCTTCCTCCCCTCCTCCCCCAATCTCTGAGGAGCCACAGCAAGAGCAACTCCCTCCCTCAGTTCATGCCAGAGGTCAACTGGACTCTGCACCTTCATGTAGGTACCCAGTTCAGGCTGTGGCTCAAGGTTCAAATCCAAACTCTCTGGGTCGACAACCATCCAGTGAACACCTGGATATTCTGTCCTCCATCCTGGCATCCTTCAATTCCTCCGTTCTCACTCCTCCCCCCGCTGCCTCTAATCCTGGGCCTAATGGCTCAGCCCATGGACCCTCACCGTCCCCACCCCAGTCTAACACATCCCACAGTATATCTGAAGTCTCTCCTGACTCAGAGTAAGTCTAAACCTGCACGAAATGACCCTGCTCCCGCTTATTTCTATTTTACATCTTCTATGTCTTCATTACCATGTGGAACTTTGTAACCATATTTTAGATTTTATTTTGCTTCAACGCCTTTTTTTTTCACTCATGCTCTTCTTCAGTAGCTCCATGGGGATCATGTCAACCATTCAACTCTTTCCCTCTTCTCCCTTATTGTTACTTCTGTGTTTTCATCCTAACTTCCCTCAGTTCTAATTTCAGCTTCTTGTCCTTTGTGTCTATTTTGTTTGACACTATGTCTGCCTGTCTCTCTTTCTCTTTTCCATTTTGCTCTGGTATTTGTGTGGATGTGAATTTACAATCAGAGGAAGACTTGTGTAAATTAACTGATAATTCATTTTGCTTTCCTTCACCTCAGAGCCAACAGAAGTGAAGGACAGTCTTGATGACAGCCTCCATCTCCCTTTATGCATTGTTCTTTGGGCACTATGGACAACTTCAGAAGTTAATGGATGGTCCTGAACCAGTGTCCTGGGATATTGGAGGACTGGAACCAAACTAAGACAGACAGTACATCTGCTGAGGATAAAGGAGGATGTTTGGGGTCTGGTTGTACTGTATAAACTAGGTTTTTCAAGTCTCACTGCCTACAAGAATCTGACAGCTCTTTGGATGATGAGTCAACCACCTCTACTACCTAAAGACTTAGATTTCAAACAGTCATGTCAGTGCGATCCAGACTTCACTTAAAAGAAAAAAAAGGCTGTAAATAACATTTTTATACATTTTGTATCTTTTTCATTGGAGATGAAGAAGAAATCTCTTGTGATGTTTTGTTTTTTTTTTTTTTAATGATTGTGTTCATGTGAGGTTGTGAGTGAGGTTGGTTCGATGGCAGTCATGTCTGTTGCTGAGGGAGATATTTCCCCCTGCAAAGAAAAAAACTTAAAACATTGCCCTGAAAACAGTTTTCCTCAGAAACTTTTCCTCAAACCCATCAACTTTGTGTATAGCGACAGGGGTCCGGCAATAGTATCTGATGAGATTATCAAAACCACACGATGTGGTGGAAGGGAAAATATCAAAGTAGCGAGAAGTGATTGTAAATAGAGGAAGGCATTATTATAAGAGGTTTGATGGAACAAGATGATTGTGCAGAGAAAGATGACCAACGTTAAGCTAAAATGATGAAAACAACATGATTTAAAGTTGGTGGTTCAGGTATTAAAACTCAGCTATGAGTGTAAAAGTATCGGCTCTTTCAGGCGATCGTGCTGTTTTGTGATCCACTGTAAATGAATGTGACCTCGTCATCTGTCTGTGTATCTTTGTGCCTGGAGCTGACTAGAACCAGACCATATCAGTCGACTGGTATTACAATTCGAGTCTCAGCGGTCTCTGAAGGTAGATGTCTGGTTACCTCTCTGTATGAGGCTGTATCATACGACAACCATTTAGAGCCAATCAAGGTATCTTGCACATTGATGCATCACGACTCAACCTGCCTCAAGAGACACCACAGGAGCAGCCGAACCTCCCCGGCAGCATCCAGGAGACTCATTTACAAAAGCTTCTGATGCAGAAGCTCTGTGCAAATCAAAGCCAAAGGGACAGCTGCTTAAAACCAGTAACATCGATGTTCTCCATACTCTGTGATTAAAACTAGTCATGAGTGAATGATACAGATGTAATTCACATTTTGTTTAAATCATGATTTTTATTAAAATAACCATGTGCCATGATTAGGCTTGTAGGAGGAGAGAGGATCAGAGGGAAGACATTATGAGTCACACGTTGTGTGCTCAGATATTTATTTGGAAACATGCAGTACACATCCAACAAAGTGTCTACACAAATTCATCAGTTCTTGTCTGTAGCACATGAAACCCATGCAAAAATTATTTTACTTGGATGAACCCAGTTTCTGAGAAATTACTTGAGGATATCCTTTATACATGAGAAATGTCAGAAAAGAATCACAAGCTCTAAATCTGTAGCATGCTGACTTTGCTTAAGGGCTCAGAAACATCTAACGGGAGCTGTCACTGATGAAGACTCGCACTAAAACACATTAATACAGATTTTTCTCACTGTTACGACTGTACAAAGAAGAGACCTTATCTGGTGTAGCTTCTTTCAAAGCCGAGGAGGTGTCAGTTGTGTCAGCACTAAAAGCCTCTAAGTGGTTTTGAGATGCATGTCTTTCCATCAGGAGCTGCTCCTCTCTCACGGCAGCTGAATTCAGGCCTTAAGGTAACAACGTGCAGACATCTGTAAGCAGAGGAGACATGCAGGCAGTCTCCACCAGCCTGCACAGGGATTAAGGGATTGTAGCTAAAATAAATGTTTTTGTAATGGGAAAAAAAATTAAGGCAAAATAACATTTCTGCTAAGTCAAAATGTGTTGTCTGTATTTCCTCAAACAGAGAGTCTTGTGACAGTCAGAAAATACTTGTATCAAACAACAGGGACAAATTAACCCGGATTTGATGACCTAAAGTGAAAAAGAGAGTAAGGAAAAAATATAAAGACATGAACAAGAATTTGGAGAGTGGAAATAAACACATTTCACACACCTCGCAGGTGCATATCTCCCTGCTCTGACCGTTGTCCTGTCATTTCCATGTCTCTGGGATGTGACAAGGAAACATATTGACAGTATGACAGTGTTATTGCAGAAAAAAGCTCCTACAGGGGAGCAGTGCACCTAAAATACCAACATTGATCCCCTCTCACTCCTTTATTTAGATTTTAATAGATCAATTTTCTTCCTTTATATACTTATAACTTGTACAGACATAAGATTTATTTTATTTATTGATAATTTATTTACATTTATTTATCTATGCTGCCATTTTGTATGGAAGGTTATTGTTAAATTATGTTTTTTTTTTTTGTCCAAATGTTCCTTTTGTTTACATGTAATGTTATGATCTTGAATCTCTTAATACAACAAATTCACAGAGACAAGAGGGGAACGTTAAGATACTTGTCTCTGTTTACACCTAGAATTACAGCTTGATGCACATAACAGATCCTTAGCAAGACACTGAGCTTTTTAAAATTTAAACGTTGGCTTACTTGCAAGATAAATTATTGCTAAATTGGTTGTTTTTATCCTACGAAGTCTGGAGCAATCTTAATGTAGTGGATTTATCCTCTTTAGACAGAATGCAAACATATCTATGCTAACAATTGAATACTGGGTGTAAATGGTGCAGCTATAACCCAAATCAAACCTTTTTCTCTGTGTCCGCTTATATAGATCCGATGATAAAGGTTAGGCAGAAACACAAAATCAGGCTTTCAACTGGTGATTCAACAGATTTCACAGGTTTTGGATCAAAAGGAGCCACAAGAGAGGAGAGACAAAAAGGCTAAAATGTTGTGATGTGCTCTGAAAAAAGGGGGAAGATACAGAAGGAAAAGAGAGAGAGGGAGGAGGAGGAGGAGGGATGGGAGATAGCTTGTATGTTAGCTTGTATGTTCATTATGGGATGCCTTCTATCCCGCCGTTGGCAAGGGGATGGCGGCATGGAAACAGCTGTTCCCGTTACCGCGGAAACAAGAGAAATGTTGGACATTAAAAAAAATGACTTATTCCTACAAGGCTCATTGTGTTTATTTTTATTCTGTGTGTGTGTCTCTGTATATGTGTGTGTCTGCTGTTTCATATTCATGAGAACAGACACTTGCAGGTGTGAAAAACCGAGCACAGGAAACATCCTGACAGGAGGACGAGGCTCTTTCTCCGACTCTGTTTTCTGTCACGTTCACTGGCGTTGGAGATGTTCAGGTGCCACATTGATTCCTAACAAAAGCAGTCACTTCAAGACAGAAGCACTTGGCTGAGGCAGAATATCATCAGTCCTTAAATAGACATAAAATAAAAACAGTCCTCCAGGTCACTGAAATGTCCCTGTAGACTGCAAAAGCTACAACAGTCCTGTTTTAATCCTGCTCAAACTATCTGCAGGCTTTGCCAGTGTGAACCATCAGATCCTCCTGTCTGCACTCTCTGAACTGGGTATCTCTCAGCTGGCTCAGCTTTTATCTATATGGGCAAAGCTTCAAGGGACAAAGATACAGTTCGCACTGGAGCGCCCCAGGGCTCTGTTCCTGGCCTTCTTCTCTTCTCCATCTATACAACCTCCCCGGCTCCTATCATTTCTCTTCCTGGCCTGTCCTCCACTGTCTCATATCTCGGCCTGTCTCTCTGTAATCTCTGCTTGTTAGAGAGAAACACATCTTCAGCTCAACCTCTAATATTTCTGTTCTTCCTAGCCAGACCTAAATAGCATCAATGTCTTATACACACCAATAGTCTCCACAAAGTCTGCAAGAAACGTGGCAGGCATTACTGATTTCCCACTGAGCTTGACTGTGTTTAGTGTTGAATGTCTATAGTCAACTCACACTCTCTGCCAAATGCTAATTTATTTACAAAGAAAAAAACCCACATACATTCATGCAGTGCAATAGAAGCCTTGCTAGCAGTCTGATAAAACATTGTCCAGAAAGTGATTGCATTTCTACATCTATTAGATGTAATTTCTGTACATTCTTTAACATTGCCTGTAAAAGAGCCTTTGACAGAAATGATCACGTTAAACATCTATAAACACTGTTTGACAAAAACATTTAGACCTCAGCTCTTTCACGGTGAACTTCTACAAGGTGTGCAAAAGTAACTCAAGTATTTATATTTTGTAGCTTCTGTTATGATAGATCTTTTCTAAATGTAGTACCAAGTTCAAGTGTTTAGTTCTTCATTAGACAGAATACGTGGTCACCACACTGATTCCTGTTACCACATGAAATAAAGTAAGTTATTAATGCTAGTTTTCTGAAAAAAAACTACTGTTGTACTTGTGAACCCAAGTACTCTTCTGCCTTTAAGTCCGTGTGCTTGAGTTGGACACTGTCCCATGCCTTTCACAATCAATCTGAACAAAACCAAATCTTCTTCAAATCTTCAAATTCTTTTATGAGAAAAAATAACTTTCCCCATTTTTCTTAAAATCAGCTGATTTAAAGCAAATAAGAACCTTCCTTTTCCTTTTGGTATAAAAACATACTGTATAAAAATATTTTCGTGATGTACAGACAAAAGGATATAACAGTAAAGCACACACTAATAAAAATACGCCCGTTAAATCAGTTCATCCTGTCAGGATCAGATGTTTTCTCGTCTTCATCGCTGCTGGAAGATGGTGGCACATCCTCACCCATCTTCTTTAACTTAGCTTTGTAATAAGCCTTCTTCATCCTGAACGCTTTTGCCTTCTGTCGCGCTGCTCTCCTCTTCTCCCTCACCAACTCCTGCTCCCACGCCAGCACCTTCATCCTGTTCTCCCACTCCAGAATCTTCATCTGCTGCTGCTGCTCCAGCGCCTCTGTTCTCTGCTGGTGCTCCAGCCTCACCTGGTCCACAGAGTCCCGCTGAAGCAAGCGGTGCCCAGTGTCCTCTGTCTCGTTGCCTGATGGATGGAGATGCTGGCTGATGAGCCTTGAGGTTCCTGTGAAGTTACAATGAGGTGAACTTTGTATTCCTGAGTGTGCTGCTCCAACATTTATTATTAAATATGATATATATCAAACATTTTTGTTTTTCATATTGAATTCTCTCTGCACACCAAACTAAAAATTACCACCTTATCACCTTTCAAAGGTCAGGATTTGAAACATCAGTGAATACGTAAAGACGTCTTTTCTACGAAGAGCTAAATCAATATAATATACACATGTGTTCACGAATGAAATGAAAGTGATTAAAAAGTGATCAGGTAAAGTGTTCCTCGGCACAGCTTCTCTTTTTAAGATTTATATTCCACCAGGGGTATACAGTATTCCCTTATCTAAGTTTTATGATGGTGGTGGAGAGCACTGAGATCCAATGTGTGGAAAAATGCAGCCCTCCTCATTCATTTCAATGAAAAAGTGTGTTTAATGCAGCAGAGACCAGCACCACAGGTCTAGAAAAAAATCTGGATTTGGAATTCTGGAAAATTTACAACATTTGTACAATCCTGTCTCTAATAAGTGTTTTAAACACACTCACACACACACACAAACACACACTACGACTGGACTTCCTGCATCATATTTCGCTGTCTTACCAATACATAAAACAACACACAGCCACCATCCTCCTGCAACAGAAACATCACTGTCCAAGTATTATACTATAACAAATACGGGAGCAGCTGGTGGAGCTTTATCTGAAGGTACCTGGTGGTGTGAAGTAGGCGGCAGGAAATGTCACATCCTGTAGCTCTGAATTGTGGGTGGTGGAATTAGCAGTGGGGCTGTGCTGCAGATCTGACCAGTCACTGCCTGCTATTCTGTCCACAGCGTCACGCTGGAGGCAGATGGCCACTTGCTCCTTGGTGTCCTCAGTCTGAGAAGGAGGGAACAACACTGGTGGAATACGTGTGGTAGTTGTATTATTAAGTGTAGTTTTCACTTAATATGTTTACGGTTATTCTTAATTTTGTTCTGCGGTTTATAGTCTGCTTCTAAAATTAATGTAAACAAAATAATCGCTTCCAAATATTTACCCGGTTCAGGCTGCTGTTCATCTGACCAGCGGCGTTTATCATCATCAACTTGCCTGCTAGTAAAAAAAAGACAAGCAGACAGGAGGGTAGGGACTGCAGGTAAAAGTGTTTTGGAAAAATTAGATGACACTGCCTCCTTCTGGTAACTGCTGGTATGAACACGCACGGGGAAATTAAATTCCTGCTCACATTAGAGTTTGCAGTTCACTTAACACAATTAAACTGTAATAAAACATAACTGCAAATGAGACATCTGGGAGCATGAAAAGCAGATACACGGTTTCAGTTTTAAGAACAAGAGTCAGCGTAGAAATCACACCCTTTAATGTGCAGTCAATTCAGTTATTGCTGAATAAATGA
>OMLM01001615.1:50750-85983 GCA_900302695.1 Helostoma temminkii | reverse complement strand
AGCTTTATGATGATTAGATGATGATGATTAGAAGCCAGCTGTAGTTGCAGGGATGCAGCAGGCTGTAGTACTTGTGGGTACTGTGGAAGGATTTACAGTGATAAATAGGGCACTACCTCTATGTACTGCTTGCTAAAGATTTAATCATATTATATCAGTTATTATAACAGTCTGATTTCACCATTGATGCATTTGGGCTCACTGCTGGTCCAGGATGTCTGGAGAGTTTTACTGTCATCTTCAATCAGCCGTTTTCAGCTCATAATCAAGTTGACGTGTCACTCGATCTACATGAATTCCTGTCAGTAAGTAAAAACACCAAGAAAACTAAAGGACAAAGATGCTTCCTCTTCACTACAGCAATGTATGCAATATGTTCAAACACAACCAGCATTTGTACACAATTAATTCATATTTAATCCCCAAAGAGACAAGTAACTAAAAATGGTACATTACGGTTCAGTACAGAATTTGAGTGAGTAACTATGCCGTTACTTTTAAGCACAGTTTATAAACTCTTCTATGCCCTTTTCCTCTGAGATCGTGACAGAAAAAGCATGTGTAACCCTGTCGCACAGTTTGTCTGCTTGTACAAGTAAAACCTACTCACCTGAGACTCATCCGACTCTGTCTTTATTATGTTTTGATAATTTTTCTGACAGATCGACTCTCAGATTTCTTTACAACAGCTCTCTCTGATAGTCCAGTGTGGATGCACACTCTTCTTGTGCAAGTGCATCATTAAAGAAGGTCCTTAAATAGCTCCTCTAGTAAAAGGGCAGTGAGTCCATAGGGGAGGTTGGAGTTTCAAAGGGAGAGGTTGGTTTTTCTTTTATTATAACAGAACTGAATAGTTTTAGATATCTATATGCTATATGTGTGTTTCCACATATTCTGGTTGGAGACTATGTGCAGATAGTTGAGTTTATTGTTTGTATGAGGTGAAGCTAGAATCTAAACCTTCTCCACAGAGACATGCTGGCCCCTTGGATCATGTCTGGTAATGCACACTGAGGTTTTAGTGGAAGGTGCTGTGACTTTTCCTCCAATATGTCTCTGGGTGATGGAGGGATGGTGCAGCGGAGGTGTAATAACAGGATTACAGCATTTGGGAGGAGGCAAGAAGCAGACATATTTTGTTGCGAAAGGCTGGTTGTTCCACCAAAACTGATTGATTCACAGTCAAATGGTGATTTCTGAATGTCACCTTCCACTATGCTTCACTTCACCAGTAGGAAAGTATAACAAACATCCCACAAAACCTGCAAATCTCCAAATAACAAAGTGAAAACTGTTGGCGAGTGAATACACCTGCCACGAAGAGTGATGAACCCAATTAAATAGCCAGTGCAAATAAGTCTCAAGGAAAGGATTTTTATTGTAAATAAAGAATAGTGATATTAGAGAAGTAAACTGTTCACTGGAACTGGGTGGCCATAGTTCTTGGATGTGCAGAGGAGATATAATGTGAGAAGTGCACAAAAGTAATGCACGGAAGGAATGTACTGACTTATGAGGAATGGAGGGGAGGGGAGGTCCAACGAAAGCAGGGGTCCAAAACCACAAAGGCAAAAGAGAAAAATAACTCACGGTCTTTTAAAGGAGCAGGCAAAAAACACAGGGTTGAAAACAAGATCTGATTCATAAAAAGTCAAACAACAAAGATCACTAGATGGCTGGAAAGTCAGGCGCTGGGTCAAGACAATCTGGCAGCTTCCCTAGTAAACAGAATATAAAGAGAACTCTGAACAGGTGAAAACAATGAACACAGCTGAAAACAATCAGGATAACGAGAGTGAAGCAGACAGCAACAAGAACAGAGAAAACAGGAAGTAGGAAGACAAAATAAAAACAGTGACTATAGCAACCACATAGTTTAATAATTGCTGTCATATTGTAGAGCAAGTTTGGATATGTTGGTGGAAAACAAATCAACAAATAATTTCTTAGACAGTTAAAAGTGATCAATTTAAGGCAGACATGTTACATTAAAGGAATGGTTCCGGTTTCTTTAATTTGTCATATGTAAGTGACAATATGTTTCAGTCATAGACCTATAATAGGAAAGTAAACAAGCTGAGCTGCACTGATGATTGTGGGAGTAACCAGTCACTGCAGATCACTACTTGAATTCACACAAAACTAAATGGGCTGTTTAATTTTCTGAATTTCCTTACAATATTTCATAACTGAATAAAAAAACAAACAAACAAACATATAAAGGGCACTGAATGGTATTCAGCACTAGGCTGTATCCCATTGTCCATACTGTCCTGCCAACAATTGACCATTTCTGTATTATTTTTGATTTCTTCTTGATTTAAAAAAAAAAAAAATCTGATTTACTTTGTTATTATGGATCTTTCACACTGTGTGCAAGCCACACAGACACAGATGCTTCCAGCTACACAGGAAGGGTTTGATGCAAAGCTAAATTTCTGTTTATGGTGTAAACAAACTACAAAATGGCAAAGACTGAGTGAGGACTGGTTTTGCAAACCTGTTCGTGCTCATGTTTATTATATGTTGATCACTAAAAATTCAATAGGAGGGTGAAGTGGAAACATGAATTAATTTCCATGTTCAGCTTCTTTTTCTTCTTTTTGTCAGCAACGATTCAGTAGAAGCAAAACCATGGGACATTGTCTTTTACTAAACCTTACTGGATGAACAGGATATTATGTTTATCTGATTATTAATTATTGATTATTGATTATGATTGTTATCTGTTATGATCCAGGACAGCAACTGATGTTCACTCTATTTGTACATATAATACTATGGTATGTGTATGCCTTGTGTTTACAGATGTCTTTACATAACTTAGTGTAGAGTATTTAACAGCCATTAGTGTTATTTTAGTCTTAAGGTTTATGCATGTTAGCATGCTAAGTACTGCCAGATGCCATTAAATGACTTAATGCAGCTGAGGGTAATGGAGGTAATAATAGTAATAAAAGTTTACCCAATGAGTCTGTTAGATGAGAAAGTGGATGATGAAGAAAATTGGACCAAACCATCAAAAATTAAATAAATCAATAAATAAAAATGCTGCTAATATGGCTAGCATTAATTTTATTCAAATGTATCATACACATAAATTCAGAATTGCCTGCAGTTTCTGAAAAATCTAGTTCATCAGATTTTCAGAATAAGAGCCCTTAATTTGTTTTCTACTGGCTGAGCTCTGAGCCTTTCTAAAGAAACACTGTTCCCAATTCCCACACTGGTCTTTAATGCTGAGAAACACTGCTGGAATATCAAATGTGTGAAGCTGAACAAGAGAATGAACACACACACAGACACCATCTCTCTCACAACACAGGTCACATTTTAATGGCATGTCAGTGAAGCTGGCAGGGTTTAATAGAGCTCTGCTGAGCTTTGCCAAGTCTGGTTTAACATTCACAGACAGGGTCACAGACCCTGTTTACATGAGGACTGTGACGTTGAATATGAAACCAGCTCTAGTGACACTACAGAACAGTCTTTTTTTGTTAATTTCACTCTTTAAATCAAAATTAAAGGATTTATTTTAAAAATTAGCTTAGTAGTTTTATTTATACCAGAACTCCCAGGTTATTTACATTTGCAGCTGCAGTAAGGAGCAGACATTGTTCAACGGTATATTACGTGGTTTGCTTCAGATGTTGTTTTTTCTAAGAAGAATGATTTGGCAACTATATAACCGTATAAGTGTACAAATCATATACTTAAGTAACTTTTACCTAATGCATCGCTTAAGATGATCAAATGCATATATTAATGAAAAATGTATCATAAACTCCTGTTGTGCACCATTAACAAGAAAAGTCAAGTCATTGTTACTTTATATATTTATTCATATGATGGTACAATACTTCATTTCAGAGCCAAGCATTTGATCCTGCTCAAGCTCTATAAATAATAAAACTACAGGCAGATTTTCAAAAGATGATATATGGTGACATGTCTGGTCAACCATGATGATGATGAATCAGCAGGTTTTGTTAGTTGTGTTAGAGAACCAGAGGCAACCCTTATTCAGAACTGGATAAGGGTTTTAACTTTATTTTATTTTTAGGGTCTAATATTAACATTTTTGTCAGGTGGCATATCAATAAATACAGAAAGTAAAACTAAATTAACACTGTTAAATATTTATCTGTTACGCATTAACTAATGTAAAAAAGAGACTATCATTTAATGGTGAGCAACAGGAACTCATGATACATCTTTTATTAATTCAGTCATTAAATTATCATAAGTCATCCTTAAGTTAAATATTACTTAAGTCTATGATTTCAACCCTTATTATATAGTATATAGTAATATGTAGGAAACCCCCTTAATTTGGCAATACTGCAGCTGAGTGTTTGCCCGCCAACAACATTAATTCATCAACTAGTCCTCTGTTAGCTCTTTTCCACAGAACCAGTTTCAGGGCTGGTTTGGAGCCAGAGCTTAATTTCGAAAAAGTTTTGTATTTCAACAGCCAAAGAACGAGCTCTCAGTCAGGAAAACTGGTACCAGAGTGGCACACTCTGTGTTGGTCTAAAACCAAGAAGTGTTTATGTCAGAGGCTGGGATGAGATTCTCATGACCAAGATCAACTAAAGCTTTGTTGTAGTTATGACATTTGGCAGGGTGATGCTCTACCCTGTCGAAAAGCAAAGCAGTTTAAAAGTTGAAACTTTGAAACAGCACTAGCTACTCCCTGTTGGTCAAAAAGGGATATGTGTATTTGTACAATCACATTTTTCATGAAGGCAACAAATTAATTTGGTTGTGTGGTTGTTTTGTTGTAACAATACTTCAATAGTTAGGATGGCTGCTGATGCCTTGTTTCTAGATTGGATTTGGATCTTGGTCTCTCTTTTCTGTTATTTCTTGTAGTCCTTTTCCTTCTGTCCTAGTCCTTTTTGTGCGTTTGTACAGTCTGTCATCTCTTCAGGTATTCATGGTGGAGAGTACGTTGTGTGTCCCGTTTGTTGGTGTTACTAGAAGTTGCTCAACATCCTTCCTGAACAAATTTTTTTACGTTTTAATCGACAATGTCTGCATTTTGACTCTAAAGGGTTTTTTTTTTTTTAATTTGTTTTTCGTCATTTTATTTGAGGCTGTTTGTTGTATAGGTTGTTAAGCCACTTCAGGCAAAACTTGTGAGACTGGGTTGTGTAAATAAAGAAAATTTAGATTTTTTGGCACATGAAGATGTGGGCACACGGAGGTATCGCTAAAACAAAGTGTGCCATGTCAGGAAACAAATATACAAAGTGCAACGTGTGGTTATTTCCATTATCAACTCCTTCAAATCTGCTGAGTATTTTTCCAGTTAAATACACAGACATGTGCATACACACACAGAGGGAGTGTGAGCAGCAGAGGTGTAATAAAAGGTGTTAATGTATTCAGGCTGTTAGTGATGTTAAATGGAGCCTGACGACAGGCTGACATCAGTTCAACTCCCTGCAGCCATGAGGACAGAGGGAGGTGTCGCATGTTAAATTTCAGCATTACATCACAGAAGACGCAGCGTGTTGAATAATGTATTCAGAAATATTTTCCCGTTTTACTTCATTTCCAGGCTGTTAGCAACGAAAGAAGCAAGACCTGACATCAGAAGGAAAAAAAAAACAAGTAACAAAAATAGTTAATTGTTGTTAATCATCTGTTTAGAGATGAATATAATCTGTTTTGTCATGAGAAGAACGACTAAAAAATAGGACTGACATTCTTCCTGCATTGACTCAGCTTAAGGGATGACATTCCTGGATTGTCCTTTGGGAGGAGGTTGTGATGGTGGGGAAGATGTCATGGTCTTTGGCCCAGTTTCCTGCAATGCCCATATTTGGTTTGATTGCTCCCTCTGTCTGTGCCTCTCACCCATCCTCCCTTTGATTACTAACCTGCTTCACCTGTGCTCTCTTCTTTATAAGCTCTGCTCTCAGGGTTCGCTTCATCCCCAAAGCCACTCTCCAGCCTTGTTCCTGTTTATTCAGAGCGCTGACCTAAGACCTGACCCATGGACCAGCCCTGGACCAGCCCTGGACCTGAACCTTGCCTACTCCTTGCTGGTACTGTATCTGCCTTTCTGATCTATCTGACCTGTTGTTCGTGTCCTAAACTTTGATTGTGGATTTCAGACTTTTTTGATGCTTTGTGGATGATTATTTGGATGTTGACTCTGGACTGGACTCTGACCTCTCTGTGCGCTCAGCCTTCTGTAGTCTGCCTTGGATCCCTGTGTGTGTTTACAAACTCATCCAGTCTGTTTCAGCATACTCAGTTCCACTACGGAATCAACTCAGTACTCACCGTTCTCCCTGGAAAACTACAAATCCCTGCAAATCAACTTACCGGTCTCCCGAAGAACACCAGACTCACCTGTTCATCGTTCATTCACTCCCTGTGGCTTCCTCCTCCTAAAACAGTGAGTTTACTTCCCTCCCTAATATAATTCCTGGTCACACAAGTGCACTAACCTCTGTCTCCTGCTCAGGCCACTGAAGCAGACTCACCTCTCAATTCCTGCCCTGGAACCCGTCTCCTCTCGATCCACCAACACTAACAATAAAGATTCTTAAACCTATCTTTCTGTCGGCCGATTCATTGAGACCAGAAATAAAACCCTCACAAAAGAGAGGAGCTGGATAAACTGAAAGGTGGACTGACTGCAGAATTCCTGGAACTCTCTCTATAAATGGATGCTAGAGCAACACGGGGAGAACAGTTATTGGCCACATGTGGTGACAACAGAAATGTATTAAAGCATTTTGACAGTGTGGGGAAAAAGAATGTGATGAGGTAGACTTAACAGACATACCCACTAGAGTAAGTTGGAAAAACCTTCCTTATTGAACCTTTTACCTTATAAGGCTGCATTTTGGATGAACTTACTCTAGTCCTCTATTTGTGTGACTAATCATGCAGTGAACTTGGTGCTGGCGTCTGTTCTTTAATGCCTTCACAAGCTTTTTACTGCCTTTGCTGCTGCTGCTGCTGCTTTGTTGGGAAGTGGGAGCTCCGTTTCGTGCAGATACTGTTCTTTGCTTCTTACAGTGATTGGATTGGCTAGATCTGTACTGAAAAATGGTAATATAGTGGTAGTATAGCCTTAACTATATAGATGGACATCCACCTATATTTGTAATGCATTTTCATTTTGGTTAATAAAAGTTTGGGAATATTGCAAAAAGGTTTTTCCAGCTGTTCAGAGTTAGGTCAGTGACACACCAGACTTTGTTTCTAAGCCAAGCATTTGATCCTTCTAAAGCTCTATAAATAATTAAACTACAGGCAGATTTTTACAAGATCATATATGGTGACATGTACGGTCAACCATGATGAATTTGCAGGTTTTGTTTGAGTTGTGTTAGAAAACCAGAGGCAACCCTTATTTAGAAGTGGATAATGGTTATAACATGTCAAAGTGGAACTAGGAAAAACTGTATACACCAGCAGTTGGTGGTAGCTTATATTCATCAGTGGAAAAGGGAAAACGGAAGAAGACCTACGACAGCAGCTATACAAACCATAAATAAAGCTGCATTTGGCTGCGTTTGCTTACTATTTTCACACCACTCTCATTCACCACATATAAAGCTACAGTACTCATAAGTTGTAAGTGACCATTTCTCTTCTCGTGCAGTGATTCACTAAGATGAACAGTCAGTATGTTGAAACACTGGTGGAGCTGATAATTCAACATGGTGAATCAGCTGAAAAGCCGATGTACGGGAGACGGGCGCAAAAACTGGACCTGGAGTAGCTGACCCTTTTCCTGGAGAGCCACAGCCCTGCTTGATTTGCAACCATCCCTGTAGCTACAGCTTCTGATTGGCTGAACACACCTGATCCAGGTAATAATAATAATACTTCCCCCCCTGGGGAAATTCTTTTGTGGACAAGCTGCTCCTTTGAGGCATCAACGGTACGGGGTACAGTGTCTTGCCCAGGGACACCGGAATACCAGGAATCGAACTTTGGAGTTTGTAAGCGACTTCCCTCCCAACTGTTCCACAGCAGCAGGTAGAGCAAGGAGAGTCGGAAAACAAGCAAGTCTGTGGCTCTTGAGGACAAGGGTTAGCCATCCCTGAACTAGACTGACCGATCGGCTTAAGGTCACGTAGCCCTTAGTGGTTTGACTATTTGGGTCAGCATGGGCACTGTGACACCTGTCCATCATGGCCAGCGTTAAATTCTCCCTCTGCTGACCAACATTTGTCCAGCTAAAATATAAATCAACAAACTCATGTACAATAATAATTTACACAGTCTTCCATGTAAAAATTGGATGTACAGTCTCTTCGATTCATTCTGCATGTGTTCATTTGTTGTTGTGCTTTTGAAGAGTGATGCGACTCCTCATACCTCAGGGAACAAACCCCTTAGCCAGTGGCTGCAGTGAGTGCACTAAGTTGCAGTCAGACCAAAATGTAGTTAGCAAAATTTACAGATGTGGTCAAAAACAGGAGAGCACGGCAAATAGTGTGAGTAGTGATGTAAACATAACCTACATGTTCTATTGTAGCTGTACTAGTGGGCTAAGAGCAGCAGTCCACTATTAATTTGTCACCAACCTCTGTCACTGTCCTCACGTTCACTTCAGCTGCGTATTTATTGCAGTAATGTCTCCGTTAATCTGCAGAGGCTGGGAAGTCTGGACATCTGAATTTCACTCATGTCACATAAAAAAAGAAAATCTCTGATGAATGAAGTGACATTATCATTTAGCTGCTGCTCTAAGTGAACTTTAAAGCCACGTCAATGACTTCCTGTCGTCTCTCGCCGATTCAGATTCGGACAAACTGGTAACGAAGAGGAGGAGCTGATTTATGGTGATTTCTTGTTCTGTGTGTGAAAAGTGGGCTAATAGTGCTGAGGATGAAAAGTAGGCCAGAATGTAAAGTTAATAAATAAAAGAGGATAATGTAAGAGCAGTGAAGCTGCTGAGAGCTCAGCCTACATTCTGCTCAGTAATTTTAGTTTGTTTGAAGTCTGAACACAGACGTAGTCACTCCATGTATTCAGCAGAAAGGCGTCTCTTCAGCAGCTCAGTTTGACTGTCCTGAGGAACCAGATGTACATAAATAAATCACCTTTACACACAAATGTGCAGTTGCGTGTTTATCTGGACACCCACAGTAAACAACCTCAGTACAATGTTTCACAAACATCATTCTTTTTTATGCATTTCTGTGTCATCTGAAGGTTGGAAACAGATTAAATTGTTGAAATATCAAACAGTTATTTTGTGATTAATCATCTCATTATTGAAAGACACCACATCAGCGCTGGGATCACAACCCCATTATGTCATTATCTCAAACAAATCATCCCAAGATTAAATCTTAATTATCTGGTTGGAGCCACATTTGCTTAGCCTCACATAGGTTCGTAGTTCGTAACAGTGACAGCACAAGATGCTTATGTAATTTATACTGCTGAAGAATATTTGAAGTGGCTGCTCCTTCCTGTTCTGCTCCTGTTTGTAATATTTATAACTGATCCACTGGCAAAAAAAAAATGAGCCTCATGCAACATCTTTAAATGGAAAATGTGAGGGAGGATTTTCAACAAGTAAAAAGTGAAGTTAGCAGTCATCCAAGTGTGGAGCATTTGCTAGTCATTGTTTTGTTCCTTTTTTTCCAAAAATGGCAAATGACATTGATATGTAAATAAATATTTCAATTATAAACTCAAATCTGAAACATTTTATTTAACAAGAAATGTGAAGTTACTGTATTATGATTATGGACAGGGTAAAATATTACCCCCTCTGAAGTAGAGCTGGGTATATTTTTAATTTTTAATGAAATTTTGTTTAAGCCAGTGCAAACATTTACTGGTTAAAATGATAAACAAGGTTTCAGCTGTCACTAATGAGTGTTAGTTCTGTGAGGAACTTGCTCCTAAAAGTGTTTTCTGTAGTTGGTTTTTGCAAGTAACTTTGTATGTGAATGAAGATGCTCTATGATTTAGCACTGTTGTACAACTGCAGGTAAACCAGGCGTTTCTGTAGTTCCAGAAAATGATAAGAGGAAAAATATTTCAGAATACAGATTATTTTCTGTATAATGAAAATCATAGTTCATAGCGGCAGAGCATCGAAGCATAGATGGTGAGTTATGTCCTGTCCAGCTGATGCAGACTGGCATGAATGAGGCCTGGGATTTGGTATCCATAACCTAGAATACAGGAAATCACATTGCCATTTGCTTATAGCAATAGTTCAAATATGACTTTGTTAATAATAATTATTCACTAATTCTTTTTTTAAAGTAATCAAAAATAGATTTCACTGGTATATATTCTCTTCCAATATGACAGTTGATTTGTTGTTTTAATTCTTTAATTCAAGTTTCTAAAATAAAAAATAAAAATAAAATGATTACATATGCTTCCCTGACCAATCAGAACGTGGAGTCCTAAAAAATGTCCCTGTGGAGAAACCATATGAAATACCAGAAAGAACAAAAAAGCTTTGGACATTAGTAAAACTCAAGCTTCTGCAGCTGGTTGTGAATCCAGTTTATGGTGAATGAATGGTAAACAGTCTTCGATAAAGTCACAACATATAAAATTGTTAAATATAGATCTTTAAGCTTGTGAAAATATGTTTAATGCTTCTTTTCACCCAAACAGACACAACACCTGTAAAATGCTTTAATGGGTTAATAAAAATGGTTTAATTGTTTCATTAAAACCTACCGTGCTGGCTGCATGTTGTGTGGCACTGGAAAATCAGATTCAATGCATATTGTAGTCTGGTGGAGAAGAAACTGAAATCTGTAGTTTTTCATGATAAGAAGCATAAACTTCGCACACTGATACCAAACAGCTTGGAGGATATTTTAAAGTTGGAAATAGTGTAAGTGGAAAACTATGGTTCCACTGGGAGGCGCTGGGTACACTGAGCTGCATGCTAGCATGAATATGTCAACACAGTCATTATGATAATTCTGACATGTTGGTGCTAAGCAAGAACAGTATGTTGTTTATTGTGTACTAATTTTCAGGTAAGCATTTTAACGTAGCAACAGTTTCATAATTAACACTAAAATCAAAGTGCAGCTTTTTGATGAATTTTTAGTAAGAAACCAAAATATTTCAAAGAAATAATTTACATGTGATGACAGCATCACATGGAAAGTTAGTGAATGTAGTTATTACAATGATTAGTAGGGTAATAGTAAAATTGTAGGGTAATAGTTCAGATATAATGTAAGAGTGGGACAATACCTAAGTAATAACTAGAAATTAGAGGAAATATTTTAGTAATTACAAGGCAGTAGAGGTAATATTTAGATAATAACAATGTAATTTAAGGTTATTATGCTGAGAACAAAATTTTAAAAATGGTTACCACATTATTATCCATTTGTCTTCTTTTTACCTTGATATATCCATGGCTCATACCAAGCTCATATCTTGTTGTTACTTTATTAATGTCAGTTTAATTATTGTATAAATGTTTTTTTAAAACATTGTTATTGTTGAAATAAATCTATATACCCTATATGATTACCTTGTAATTACTAAAACATTGCTCCACTATTACTTTTAATTATACTTTATTTTCATGTGTGGGTCCTGAAATTCTACATCAATAGGTCAAAAGATCAAAATGATTTAATGTTGTGTGCGGCTGAAATATATCCAATTATTGTTTTATTTGCAAAGTAACAATATGAAACAATTTGTATAAATAGTGACATGATAGTTATGAGTCAACAACGCTACACAACTCAATAAACATACAACAGCAAATGATCTGCACTTGTCCTTTTGTGAAGCATATTTCCAGTCTGAGCAGGCTACTTATGGTCTATGTTGGTACCATTCACTGGCAAAAGTGAACTGGAAAGCTATCCAGAAGAACTTGTTTAGGTTTTTTTACTCTGATTCAACTGGAATTACACAGCTCCACCAGGATTTGAGTTCAGGAACTAAATGTAACACGTGCAGCTGCGTAACATCAGCCTGACAATGTTGGTAACAAACAACAGCCATATAAATAAATGATCATGATATCGATGATAATGATGATTCTTTCTGAGAGAGACAAACTTCTGGATGTGTGGGCCTGGCCCTCTGAGTCTGTTTCTGAACCACAGTTCTTCACTATCCAAAAGTTGTCAAGAGCTGATGGCACTAACGAAAAAGTCAAGAGAACATCAGAGTCGGAAAAATTATTTTATTTACTACTGACTATGTTTAAAGTGTATTTATGTAAGTGTGTGAACAGTAAACAGTAAAAAGTACATTCACCTGGTTACTATGTGTGATTTCCCAGACAGCCTCACTTTAAAATATCTCTATAGTTGTCTGATAAAAGTGCGCAGAGTTGTATGTTCTCATCATATAAACGTCCAGTGTGATACTTCACCTTCTCCACCAGACGTCTTTTCAGCACACAAACAAACGAACTGTCCCAAAGCAAACATAAACAACTTCATCTCTCCTCAAACAGATAATGTTTTATCAGGAACTTGTATACAATATCACTTTGCCCACTTAAGTCACTTATAATATCACAATGTGTTCATTTCTTTACATAGATATGATGGTGTAGGGGCTACTGAGCATCTTCACCCCCTAAAAACGTCTCGTCGCTGGCTCTGTTCATCTTTGGTCTGTGCCAAACAAAGGAATCCAGCGGTGCACTAAACTCTGACTTTCAAATCTCCTGGAAAACACAGAGTCCATTTTATTTTTGAAAGAAGAGCTTTAGGCTGCGGTTTCTATAGTTCACCCATGTATGAAGCAGGAAGTGCTGCCCTGTGGCTCCGATAACGGCTCATGATTGGTTGTCAGCAGCTGTGGCAGCAGCAGATGCTCAGCTTGGTGATGAAGAGCGATGGACGATGGGAACCAGTCTTTCTCTGGGGAAAGTCTGTCCTTGTCACCACTGTCAGGAGACCTGTAGGACAGGAATGAGCAGCGTTAGGACAGAATAGTCAAAAGTTGCGCTCGACTGAGACCACCACAGGAAGACATTCTACATGACTGTGAAGTCCTCAATGACAAGAGCCGAACATGGTGCCACCAATCAGCTCTGGAACAAAAAATACCTCTGCGGTTCAAAAAGCATTTTACCTCAGTTGACTATAATGCTAAAACATGTGACATCTGTAAAACGGGTGACAGGACTACAATTAACAACTACAATTAAGGTCATGTTTAACTCTTTCTATCATGAAAGTGTATGTGCCAGATGTGTCAGACAAACAGTTTCAGTCAGGTGAATAGTTGCCATAATTTTGGTCCAGTATTGAGTTCTTATAATACATCCATGTCGTTTACCCTCCAATGTTTGCTGGTGTTCCCTTTGCTATTTTGGGCAGTGACATTGCATTTCAAATATTTTTCACATAGCAGACTTCTTCTCTTGGTGCAAGGTTGCTGTTAGTATCTGTCTCCAGCATTTTCTGAACACTGTCGTGTAAATCACCACACTGCACACTACTGTGTAGTACACAGTAGCTCCACTCAACATGCAGAGTCTGCATATCACAGAGTGGACATGTCTTCCTGAAGGCTCTGAGACTTGATTAAAAACAAGAAGCTCTGAGGATGAGTGGGGACACTTCATTGCTGTCTCTTCTGTGGCAGCAGAACTCCATGTAATTGCTTCCAGGTGAAGACTCACATGACAAAGAAGCAGCAGCGGTGGCAGCACCACTCAGCTGCTCACCTCTGAATTATTCATGTGCCTCCTATTTGACTGCAGCTGGAATCCTAAAAAGAGTCGAAGAAGTCGGGGCGAGCTGGATTACATGATTATATACACTGAAACAGCATCACCATTCAGACATAACCTAAATAACCTGCTCACAGCTTGTTAAACATGGATGTGAAGGTGTGTTTGAAACATTCAAATCAATCAGTGAAACTGTGAAGCATCCTTGCAGATGAAGACGCAACACTCCACACATTCACTGCTCAAGCCTTCCTCAGAGAAGTCAACAATAACATAATTCTACCACATAAAAACTGTTTTCAGTCTAGTTTAGTCAACACTCAGTTTTCCATAATCCTACATGTTTGAGTGGTCTAGGCTGCAGAGTTGCTGCAAAAGTTTAAAAAGCCTCACAACACACAATATAAAGAGCAAGACTGTCTTTTTCCAGCACTAATGCTGATATCCACTGAAAATAACAGCTATAAGTCAGTTAGTTTCTATATTGTAAAATAATCCAGTGATTATTGTCTGCTTACATGTTCTTAGCAGATATTACAATATAACTCTTCTTGTGCTAAAACATAGCAATATACACAAACGGCAATTTTGATATAATGGCCACAAACCGCATTTCTTAGGTCTAATAAAAAGTTAAGATTATCTTCCTTTATCATTTTCATGTATGCAGGGATCCAACAAGTTGACCAGCTCTGTACTATTGTTTATTCTATTGTTTGGTACATTTGGCTCTAAAAAGCCAGTGAGTCATGTTAGTTGCAGAACTGTGGTGCTAGTTTCTCAGTTTAAAGTGGTAAAGTTTTTTAAGCTGACAGATTTATAAGTTCAAACAAGAACCTAACTAACCTAGAATAAACTACGCTAACTACTCAACTAAGTCACAATTTTCACATGATATTTAATGAAGATTATGAATGAATGAATTATGTAAGAAGAACAAATTGCATTTGCTAACTTGACTTACAATTTTAAGGCAGCCCTTCAACTTATATTTTGAAGTTGATAAAACAAGCTATATTTTACAGTGTGCAGGGTGAGACTGACTCCAGGGGCTGAACTGATCTTTTATAAAGTTTTTCTATTACGCTATAACCATAATAATAATAAAACACAGCTGTTTTGATACTGGCAGAGGTGGGTAGAGTAGCCATAAATTGTGCTCAAGTAGGAGTAGCGTTTCTTCAAAATAATATTACTGAAGTAGAAGTAAAAACTAATCATTTTTAAAAAATTACTCAAGTAAGAGTAAAAAGGAATTTGGTGAAAGGACTACTCAGGTACTGAGTAGCTGTTTGACCATAATGTCTGATTTATTTTTCAGAAATGATGTAATCAGACAGACAAAAATATAAAATTCTGGTGTTTCCAAATAATAATAATGAATACAAATAAATAATATATTTACAAACTAACTAATTAAGGCACAACAAACACAAATTTCCTAATCTCACTAATCTCTCAACATAAAGCTTTTGAAACCAGTACCTACAGTATGTATGTTTGAACAGTGCAAACTAGTTCCAGTGACAACATATACTGTATACCGTATATTCACTTGCCCTCCAAATGGTACAGCTCGTTGAGTCTTGTTTGCCTAAATGTCGGTTTGTTTTGGCAGACACAGCTGTAGCTGCTCTTTGTAGCTGTGAAGAATATGTGGTCATGTGACTACATGGCTAGGTCTGATTGGTGAAGCACAGTCATATGGTAGAAAAATAAAGAATGTCTAATGTGTAGAATAAAAAATAAAAAACGAGTCGTGTGTAGTGTTTCTTCTTTACAAATCTACTCAAGTAAAAATAAAAAGTATGGTGCAATAAAACTACTCTTTTTTCAAAAAGTTAATCAGTAAATGTAACGGGGTAAATACAACTCATTACTACCCACCTCTGGATACTGTATGTGTGCAATGACGCAGGACTGGACAGAATCTGTAAAGATATAAAATTCTGACATTATGTTAACGATTGTCTCACATGGAGTGATAGTGACAGTGTCCTGCGTATGGACAGGAGAGGACTCCCTTCATCTGTCTTGGCTTTTTCTCCTTTAACCAGTGGTCAAACAGCAAACAAAATATTTTAATTTCATTCAAGATGAAAGAACCTGAGATTAGGAAGGAAAAGAGATGCTGCCCCAAACATTATAGAGAAGGATGAAGCTAATGTGTCTGTGTGCTTGTCAATCTGGAGCTGAAGTATTTGCACAGTGTCTTTGACAACAGTTATAAAAAGAACATTATTATCTTATATATATATCTATAGACATACAGCATTTGTATATACTGTAAAACATTTCCTTTAAATGGAAGGGAGGGGACCGGCCCACTTAGCACATCTCAGTCTGAGTGAATGAATCTCTGGTAACCTCTTATTGTTCCATAGTCCGTTCTCAGCTTTGTTATCTGTTTGTTTAAACACCTGGCTGTGTATTGAAAAGCAGCAAGGGAAAAGAGAGAGTGATGTGTGACAGGTGCTTCTTTCTTATCTTCCTACAGTAATTGGTCCCCTCGGGCCATAGGTCTTTTTTTTGCAAAAAAAAACAACAATCAGAGTGTAGGTTTAAGCTGTGCGACTACAGCTGCTCACTTCTGAATTGATCCTGCTGCTTCTATCAGCAGTCACATCATCAATAAATACAAAGGCACAAGTTCCTTTAGCAGCCTTTCATACCCACAACATAACAGCCCCTCCACCATGCTTCGCAGATGAGATGGTATGCTTCAGATTATGAGCTATTCTCTACAAGTTGATCTTTGTGTACAAGTTGCTTCTTTAGCGTTGCTATGAAGGCGGAGACATACATGGTGACATAATGATGTGAATCCACGATGGCTCTCCAGCACATGAGAAAGCAAATCGGTTCTTAGAAAGTTCCCAAGCTGAACTAAAACAGCTTGAACCAGCACTAGCACCAGCCCAGAACCACCAAGTTCTTGTTGGTTAAAAAGTTTTTGCAACCAATTGTTAAACTGAAAATTGAACATATGTTAGCTTGTTAAAATAATTTCAAGCACCAAGAAAGCAGGAGCTCTATGATTAAAAGTGTTTGTAATTTCTACGCAGCTTATCAAATAGTTTCAACTAAACCCAATAAAAGTTCAATCACATTTTACAGCATATCAAATTTGGTATCTTTGGATACTTTGGGATCATCATTAGATCGATTTCATTTATTTCAAATAATGTTACTGAGAGAACATGAATCTCAAATGATGGAGTCACTGAGGAGGTTGAACCTGCAAAATGCTTTTCATCTAAAAAATCAATTTTCTAAAATTTGAACATGATCATTACAGTCTGTGGAGTGAGCGTGTAATTTGCCATTGTAAAGCTACAATCAGGCATCAGAGCAGAAAGCAGAACTCATTTGTGGCTTGCTGCAGCTTGACCTGGAGTTTTTTGTTCTGTCACAATATCACTGTCCTTGAAAACGGTATCTGAATTTACCTGCCTGTACGTTCCTGGTTTTGTGTGTTCAAGCCTCCTGCGTGGTTGAAACCTGCAGAGGTACTTTGCATTTATTTCCAGTCACACCGGGAGTAAAAGACAGAGAAGCAAATCACAGTCTGCTCGGTCAGACAGAAATCCAATTCTCCTTGGAGAGTACAACTATTATCTTTGAATGTGAATATGGCCTGATGCAAATTTCAGGGAGTAAATTTGCTGTAAATTGTTTTTCAAAAAAAAAGCGATGACAGCTGTTGGTCTGGACCATGTTTTCTGCTCAGAAACTCTCAAAGAGTTTTGTTTGCCTGAACCTTGAAAGTAAACATCCAAGTCAAATTTGAATAAAAGAAGCAAAGGAGTGATCACAGTTCTGCTTTCCTGTATCGAGGTTCATTAAGCTCTGAAGAAATGTGGAACGAGTCAATTTCAGAAAGATGTTTTGAGACGCTGCACACTCACGTTCTTCATATCTGATCAGTAATCACAGATGATTAACATCTTGGCTTCTGAACAGTGAACCCAGATTATTTATCTCAAGCGACAGCCACCAAGACCCAGCACGTACAGTGTACAAGACAATAAAAGTGTAACCATTCAACATTAACCAGCAAACAAGGTTGAATGTTTTAATTTAAAAAAGGTAACATGTGCAAGGCTGATGAAAATGTACTAATGTTACTTTTTCTTCACAAATGCCAAGTGTGTTGTTAGAGCCAATTGAGCAGTTTTATTGCCCCTGAATATCAAATCATCACTCATTCCTGTGTGGTGATAGTGATGATGTTTATATAGCCTAAAGTTTGTTAGTTTGACAAGGTGCAATAAATTAAAATCATAAAGCCAATCAGCAGCCTGTGTTAATGAAGAACCATCACCATCTGCAGCTTGTTAACATAAACTCAACTCATTCCAAAAGTCATAAACAAACAAATTAACAGCATGAGAATGAGACGGGAACCAGATTTGAAGTAGAGGAGACCAGTGAGGATCCCTTAATTGAGACAAAATATAATAAAAACAACAACATCAGTTTATGTTACATCACTGCTATACAACAATGAATTCAGCTTTGAGTGTGTGTGTCTGTGTTATCTGGTGTTTGCATGATAAAGACTGCAGCTGGGTGGAAAGTGGAAAGCAGGCGGCCTTGTTTCCGAGGTAATTGCTTTATGATCAATTGCAGCTGGTGATGAGAAAGAATGAGTTCTGTTTCTATTTATTTCACTTCCAAAGCAAAAACAAGCCAGAAACTGTCTCATTAATATTGCAAAGACGTGGCTTCTTCAAATATTACAGAAAGCTATGAACTCATTTTTAATATTCTCTGAGCCCATGTTCAAAATCCTCCTGAGAAATCGCGGTTCGCCTCTGAAACACTCAGGTGAGTTTTAACCTTCTGTGTTCCTCACCCGTGTCTAATGTGTATGTGTCTCTGCTATGAGAGCGGCTCCACCTGGAGTTCATGTATAGGTTAAAACTCAGGAACTAGACATGTAAAGCAGGTACAGAACAAGGTTTGAAACTGAGGATGTACAATTGTCCTGGGGACAATAAAAATAGCACCTGAGACACAAAGATGCAGCATCTAGGACAATAAAGGAACCTGCCATTATAATTAACTGCATTCATTCATCATGAAAAATGATTTTTCTTGTTAGGTGAGCAGGTGCTTTTCTAATTGAATTCAATTAGCACGTAGCCACAGACGTGTTCAGTGTTTTGTCAAATTCACATGGCACAAACAGTAAGCTCTATGTACTGCATAGATCTACATGTGTTATATACAATCAGTATATAACACATGGAGATACACACAATACAAAAACAGTGTCTCATAGAGTAATGAAATGTTTTTGAAGGCCGTGATGAAGGCCAGTGTTAAAAGGTTGATCCATTTATAACAACATGCACCTTCTAAAGATTCAGTAAGGGGCACTGGTCTCGTTTTCGCATTCTCGTTCTAGATCACTAATTAATTGCTCTATATTTTCTGTATGTCCCTGTAAGCCTGTAAACCTCCTCGAGGCTAACTGAACATCACATGTTCCTCTGATCCCGCTGTCTGAGCTGTAATGAACACTGACTACTCTCCTTGTGTAAACACAGCGGAGTTTCAAGCGGGGCCGCCCACTCACCACTGTGTCGCTGTTATTTAATTTGCTTTATAGCATTGCAATCAGATCTGCTGTCCTTCATTAGCAGATGAACCTGGTTGTGTAAGCAATATTTTAAAAAAAGCTTCTTGTTTATGAAGCAGAGGCAGTTTCAACCAGATGATGTTGTTGAGTGATCCAGGGAAAGGTGCAGAGGAATCATAGTCCAGGTTTTAGAATAAAATCACCATCCAATGATGATCACGTTGTCAGGGTTATTCATGCTTTAGATGTTCCTACACAGTCAGTATTAATTATTCTTTAAAAAAAGGGTGGGTTCAAGGCATTTCATCATGGCTGCATGCATGGAGGGTTTAATGCCTCAGTTGCAGAATTATAAATGCGTGAAAATTAGATTTATCTGACCCCTAGCTGATGATTTTTTCCTCACTGTGCTTCAACTCGTTTGTGAAAAACAGTAAAACACGACCAATTCAAAGGCAGCAAACAAGAAACAAATAAAAAATATAAGAAAAAAAGTGTCTGACAGCAAAGTCGCCAAACATGTATCTGATCTGAGATTCATGAAGTGTTGCACAGTGTTTCTCTGTCCTTCTGTGTTCTCAGGAGGCCGAGAGGCGACGCTCCAACGATCTGACTCTGAATTTCATGACGGAGAGCGGCTGCTCTCTCTGCTGTCCATCTTTAAAACAACAAACTCCCAACGGAGGAAAAGCTCTTGGAGTGGAGAAAGGTTTTTAACTGCTGCGGCGCGTGAAAGTCAGCGACGAATTGACAGACTTCATTATTCAGAGAGCGGACAGACTCGTTTCACACTTACCGACCAGAACACAGCAAAGAAAAGGGGATGAGGTGTTTTGATGCAGGACGTTCTCAGCTCTTACTGCTAACACACAGTTTCAGTCAGTTTTCTGTGTTAATCTTTATTTATTTTATTTATCTTTTTACGTTAGAAACCTGATTCCAGTTGCAGAAAGGTACAGATATTCTAAGTTATCTTGTCATTAACTATCCTGCAGCACCCAACACCACACCTGCATTGCATTCCCCTGATAACTCCCCAGCAACATTTATACCAGCACATTCACCCTCACCACATGTCAAATTGTCTTGTGGTTCGTGTCATAGCCTTGTGTCTGTCTTTTTTATTCTGCTACTTATTTTTGTCCCCACGCAGACCCTGACAGTGATTATTTTTTCCCTGTGCTGGTATTTTGGTGGTTCAACTCCTGGTTCCCCTGCTTCCTGGCCACATGTCCCTGGACAGGACTCTGAATCCCGGACCCAGGCAGCTCTGCCTGTCCGCAAGAATTTCCCCAAGAGGATTTATAAAATATGTAAGACAAAGCTGTTGAGTTATTTTCTTTATCAGTTGATCTATCAACTATATTTTGCTTATACAGTCTGTAGATTTGTATGTAAAATGTCTGCAAACAGTGAAATATATTTATCACGGGTCCCCATGATGTCAAAAGATATAAATCAGAGAAAAACCAGAGAAACTGCAGAAGATAACTGAGTTTTGTTGTTGATGAACTGTTCTCATACTATTTTCTAACTGAAGGTTAAGGCCACATGACTAAACTCCCACAGATGGGAAGTTCCTCGTGTGTTCACAGTGCAATCCACCATGTCTTATTCTCCTGAAAAAGCTACTCACTGGACCTTGAGCGAGTTAAGATTTGCTGAACTACTTTTTCCAAGGTCAACCATGAACTTTTATGATCAGCGAAAGAGTAACTGTGACGGCAGACCAGCTGGATGAAAGGAGCAAGAGCTGCTTTTAGGCATAGTCCACCACCACCAAGAGGATATTCTGTATTTGCTCCTGACCTATTTGTGAAAGTCTGTCACTCATGTTCAGTGCACTTTGTACATTGTTGAAAAAGCTCTGCAGCAAACAGCTGGGAGACTGTGGAAAGACACTTTGCTGGGTTTTGTCTCTGTCTAAGATGTTTTACTGCGTTTCCAACCATGATGCTCGTTTGCTCTATTATTTATAACCACGTTCACTTTAGGCTCTTGATTATAATTAGACAAACAGATAATACTGTAGCCTACTGTATGCTTGTTCATGGTAAAGTTCATCAGTGGAAGACGTTCTCAGATCATTCACTGTAATAAAGTATCTTTAAAACAATGTTGAAATGCACTGTGTTAAAATTGTTACTTAAGGAAGAGCATCATCACTAAAAGTAATAATTATCCAGAATGACTTTTCAGAATAAAAGATGTAGCTCATTTTTTAGTTATGTGCTCCTGGGAAAGTCTTATCTTATCTATACCTATAATAATATGTCATAATTACATTTTATATTATTAGTATAAATCAACAAATTAACTACAGCTGACAAACTGTTTTCTAATAGCAATATCACTATATATAATGGACTATAAAGTATCATAAAATGGGAATAGTGCTACTACCTACTGTATTTACTCTCCAACACTGAGGTCAATGAGTGTAACTTCTGTCAAGAAGGAATGTTAATTCAAAAACATTCAGATATGGATATTTGTTATTTTCATATTGTAACCCAAATATACATAAAAGATTATAATATGTAATCTGTATTTTGTATAATATATAACAGGAACAAATGTACAAAGATACTAATTGATAATGAATTAAAATCCAAATAATACTGATGCTCTGAAGGTTTCACAAACAGACGCTGATGCAGAAACTATAAACTATCACAACTGAAGATTTCCTGAAGCAGATAATCAGCCTCATCAGACTAACAACATCAGCTAAATTGAGAATGCAGAGAACTGAAAGAAGATGAAGAGCTGTGTTTTTACAACCAACAAATCTTCAATGAGGTTTGGTTTATAATTTCTGCTGCATGAAGAGACTTTCGAAACAACCGCTCTTAATCAGCGGCTGTGAAGTGACAGACAGAGGGAGCACTCATGGGCAGCAATTATTCAATCAACACACACACAGCCTGTAATTTGAACAAGAGCCAAAAGTGTCCTCATTAGAAGACGTTATTATGCTATTAGAAGCTGATGTTAAAATTGGAACTAAGCATAGGGACCAAATAATGTTTCTACTATTTAACATTCAGTCCCAGAAGCTGCAGTAACGGAGCTGAATGGACTGAGTTTTATGATCTTAACTGTAGAAACTAACTGGAATCAAAATGTAAATTGTAGTGTTTACGCCGACTAGTCATATTGACAGGATAAAGAGTGTTATTCAAGAGAAAATATAGATTTAGATCAGTTTGAGTTTTTACAATCAATTCGCACTAACAATTTACACACTTTCAAACCCTCAGAACATTTATTCATCTAACCAAACCAGAGAATGCAGTTTTGAAGCGTGATGACCGTCCGAGGACTGAAACCTTAACGTGAGTTCAAGTGATGGACAGTAAGCATGATCTCGGCTTTTCCAGTTAGCACTTCTGCACAAGGTATTAACGGCACAGAAAATCCCAAACCTAGACAACATGTACACTAGTCAACTACAGAAAAGGTCTAGAAATATCTGTACAGACTCAATCCATGTGTTTAACCCAGTCAATATCAATCAAGTGTGGAAAGTGGAGCGGTGGACTCCATTAGTCCCCATACACACCCAAAACAGCTTAAGACAAATGTTAAATTTACATTAATATTGCTGTGCAGTGTTAATCTACATAGTCTATAAGCTTTGCATTTTTTATGTAGTAATGTTCTTTTGCTTATAATGTTTTATTCACCTACTGTAGACTGCCACTGCTGTATTGTAGTATACAGTCAGTATGTCGCTATGCAACTGTCACCGTCATGTCTTTATGGTGTAGAAGAACTTTCTTTGTTGATAAATACACTTTAAATTGGTCATTGATAAATGATAACAATGAAATAATAAATTACTAAAATGCAATCCCAACATTTTTCCTGATTGAACTGATTTACAAGGAGGTGTTTGGGGTGGATGGTGGGTGTATAACGCGCAAGACTGGCACCTTGTAAAGAAAATAGGCCTTTAAAATATTTTTAAAATACCAATAAATAAACAAGAATATAAATACTTGAGTCTCCACACATGCACTAAAGCTGATGATTCGGTTGCTTTATATGAACATAGAAATTACTCTGCAGGCTAAACCACAACATAATTAAATATCCGCTAAACATGACGCCATGAAGGTGCATTTAAATGATGTTATGAGACTCTAACCTCTGAGTTTTGCAGCCAAGTTCTCAACTGACCTCAGGGCATGATGGGAAACCTGATCTAGACCCAAATGTGTCAAAAACTAGAAACATGAACTGATGTTTGTTTTCTGAATTTTACTTGGTTTAGCTCTTGTGATTGAAACCAAACATTTATACAAGTAACAGCACGTGAAGATTCACTAGAGTCACGTGAATAAGGCCAAATAAATTCAGACTCAGTTCTTACCGTGGTGGTCTTGACTCGGCCTCCTGGTTGTGTGCAGGTCCAGCCCGACTGATTGACCAGGAGATTACAACCTTCGTCATCCAAGCATGGAGTCATCTCACACCACTGTCGACTCCTGACAATATGAACTGTAAAGAAAGAGAAGTAACAGCTTCAGTTTTCTCAAATCTTTGTTTTTTGAATCATATGTTTTTTGAGTCACTGCTAATTGCTTAACTTCCTACTATTACATTGTTTGAATTTGCGTTGAGCACATAGTTACTTGAATTAGGCAGCTATTTTCTCATGTTGCAATTATATTTAATTTCTCGTATGTTGTGTTTGCATGCATTGTTTTTCATGTCCAACAAACATTTTGTATACAACTATAATTTTTTATGCTGTTTTAAAGAAATCTAATCTGTCAGTGAAGTTGGAAGCCATGTCATAACATATTTTCAGCAGTTATTAGTTTTTTCTTGAATACATTTCTAAGAATTAACAAAAAGTTATGACTCAGAAAAGAAACATTGATTTTTATTGTAACAAATACTTAAACATAGAACTTTTTTAAAATGAAAATTAAAATATTTTAATTAAATATTTTATTTTTCTCCACATTACAACTTAATTCTTGCACAGTGCAGTAGTTAAGATTAAGACATTATTTTAAATGTCTTAATCTTTTAAATGAGCAACATTTTTATTCTTTTAATCTCTCCACAAAAGAGAAGAGTGAAATCAACAAGCTAATGCTAAACTCACTCGAACATCAGAGAACTATTTCTGTTTACTGTGCAATCCTCCTCATCATACACCAAACTATTTATAAAGAAATAGGACATTTTCACAACCACATTTGCATATTGCAGTTCCCTGATTGGTCCACAGAGAGAGAGAGAGAGAGAGAGAGAGAGAGAGAGGGGAGGAAGTGATAATGATGAGAGGACGAAGGACTGTGTTGAGTTGTGGAGTTGACGAGGAAAGGGCTAGCAAGAAACAGAACCAGTAGAAGCTGAGCAAGACATTGAGACATAGTGACTTTAAATCACCTGTATGGGTCAGGCTCCAAAAACACTGCATCCTACATTTCCCACAGTGCAACCCCCCAAATCATCGACATATCACAATCCACGTTTACACGCACTTTAGTATCCAGGTTACCGAGAGAAATCAGGTATCCTGGATAACTGAGGAAAAAGTTTACATGCACTTAAAAACCTTGGTTAATGGAAATCTGTGTAAACAAGCAGCAGACGGGTAATCTGATTTCTCCTCTAATCTGCAGTTATTTTGGAAGTAAGGTTCATAGATTTTAACCATATAGAGACTGAAGAGACTGATTCTGAGTTCTGTTGGCGGAGCTGTCCACCTGTGAGAGAGACACACAGAAAGACACAAAACTCCTTTTCACAGCACAAACTATCTGAAAGAAAGACACAAAGTGACTTATCAGACGTCTACGGGAAACTTTGTGTTGGTTTCAGTTTTAGTATGACATGGAATGGCCTTGATTTAAAGATCAGGTACGCAATATTACTCAGTATAATAATCTTGCCCTTCATCCAGCTGCTCCTCTCAGCTCAAAAAAGTACAGTGATGAGTGCCTGTAGATTTTGCTATAATGTGCGTACAAATCTACCTGGAGAAATAGGCTTTCTCCTATCAACTACCACGATTACGGAAACAAGGTTTCAAGGTTGTTGTTATTTCTGTTCTGTATTATTTAGTTGTATTGTAAGGTCTTATACCTTACTTTGTAAAGTGTCTTGAGATAACTTTTGTTGTAAATTGGCGTTATATAAATAAACTTGAATTTAAACTTGAATTGAATTTACACAACCGTTTGCCAGTTTTAACCTGGTTATTAAAGTGCATGTAAACACATTGTGGCATAACATGCTGTAACATGGTGCAAGTAAATGTAACTGAAGCTACTGTAAAGCTGTGATGTTATTATAAATGGCTGGCATGCATGACTGCTGCTCAGAGATCCTCTACAGTTCAGCCACAAGTGACTGAAACTCAGTTCCTGCGAGGAGGCACCGCAGAGCCTCAGTGGTGGAGAGGCTATCTACAGGCAGGGGGAAACTTTGCTGCACTTTTCAGCTCCATTTTACGCTCCTAAGAGGCATTCAGACTAGCTGTCAGCAGCAGCTAAAAGAATAGATTCAACTGCTACCTCACTGCTGAACTAGATGTATCACACACACTCTGTGACATGGCACAGACACAAACATAACATCTGTGTAAATAATAAATAAGGGCATTGAATACTCTGACATGTTCTATTATTTGTCCAGTCTGACAGCTTGTGTCAGCATCTTCTGTCCTTCTCGTTCTGATCTTATTTGAAAAGTATTTCGTACTGTTTAGGTGACATTTTACTGAACCAATCACTTTTGGTCTCCCTATCATTCCTGGCACTAAATTAAAATCTGTGCTCAGCCTTGGGAATGACGAAGCAAATGAAAACCTTCACAGCCCTGTAATACATAACCAGGTAATCAGTTGTCCCATTGGAGCAGGAGAGCAGGGGTGTGATTGTTATAGCCTGTTAGCCCCCAATTATCAAACCAATTTCCTACTGAACAATAGCAGCTCCTCTCAGTCATGATACCTAATTAAATTCTCCCACTGCCTCAGACCTCTATCAAGATGTCAGTGAAATCCTCCTGAATGATATGATACTTCTGGTGCTCTTTAATTGATTCAAATTGTTCCTTATTTTTAGGACAGGAAGGTAAAAATGATTCCGCTGCTAACAACAACATGGTAAGGATGGGTTATGGGTTCCCACAGAAACTGAAATGTCTGCGCTCACACTGTATTACATTGAGATGGTTGTCTGTTACATTGCTGTCGTTCTGATGCTGCTGCTAAAGCTAACTTTGCTAAATAGTAAGATGCATATTTCTGTTACAATACACATACAGATCCACATTGTTAGAGGTTCCAAACTTTTTATGATAATGCATGACAGAGGAGGTACAAAGGTTTTTGCTTTCAGGTAGGGGAAGCTAAAAAGAGGTTGTAGATCAGTTGTGATGTGACATGCTTATTTTCAGGGGTGATCTACAGCTGAATGGTCGAGCCTGCAGAGGCACGTGGGGCCCTGTTTTTGGCTGCAGAACACGAACAGGAGGTTGGACAGCAATGAGACCCAGCCTAAATTGAAATTTTGTATAACCCTACCAATGTCCAGCTGTCTCGGTTGTCCCATTATGTCTATAAGTGACACATTGCTTATGATCCTCACTACATTCTACAGAAGCACCATAGAAAGCAATCTGACCATCTCTGTGTGGTTTGGACGATGCAGTACCTCTGACTGGATGAATGTGAGGAGAGTGGTGAGGACTGTTCTTCCTGCTGGCCTCTGGAAACCACCAGGTTCCATAACAGCTTTTTCCATCAGCTTATCAGACTGTTGAACTCTTAATGGACATTATACTCACTTCTTACTTACCTGACTCATTTGAATATCTGGAAATATGCCGCTCTCTACTTCACACCTGTTAAATTGTTTACTATTTATGAATAATTTGTGCAATACTGTGCACACTGGTTAAACAGCTGTATTGCCACTTTACATATATTAATATGTAGATATGTGAATGTTATTGAAGTAATATGTGAGTGTTTTTTTATCATTCTTCCCATTTTCAGCTTGAGTTTACACATAAGCTTTTCGACCCATTTCTACCTGTGGCTCATCAGTGCAGCGCTGAGCCTCTTATGATTCCCCCTGAGACTTGATGAAAGGCCTCAGAGAGCAGAGAGGCGGCAAACAGCAGTGCCCTGTTTGTTTCTGAGAGGACAATGTGTAATCACAGTTGCTCTTACTTCCTGCTGAGGAAGAAGATGCCGCCACGTTTGTCGATTTGTCTCTTTCCTCCAGTGTCCCAAGACACCTCTGCTAGTGAGTTGTTCCCTTTATAACACGTCACCTCACCTCAGCAGTGTTTCAGCGGTTTGCCAGATGCCTTTCACAGAGACTGTAAACGCTGCTGTTTTTTGAAATCGGCTGGAAATATTCAGACTGAACACATCAACTCAGAGAGAACAATAACGCACAGGGGGAATCTGATAAAAAAAACAAACCCAACCAGCACCTGAACACATCACCACACATCACAGTTTTTTTTCTATGTCACATTACATAATTTACCATGATACTGAAGGCCTCTGAAAAACCTGATGATTCTCAGTTCAGCCCTACAGAATTAAAATGACACTGTTGACTGCAGGTCAACACTTGTTATATTAATTTACATTTTGGAAAAATAAGAATTCTGAATTAGCTTTGTGCCTATAACTGTGATACTAAAAACACCTTACAAAGGCAAGGCAAGATCTCTGAAGCGCTCCATTTCCTGCACAGTTTGACTACAGCACAGCGTCTGTGTAGGTTTCCTCTGGGTACGCCGGCTTCCTCCCACAGTTCAAAGACATACAGCTAGTTTAATTGGTGACTCTCAAGTGCCCATGTGACTGCAAATGGTTGTCTGTCTCTATATGTCAGCCCTGTGATAGACTGGTGACATATGCAGGGTGTACCCTGCCTCTCTCCCAGTGAAAGCTGAGATGGCTGCAGCAACTCAGGAACCTGTAGCAGGATAGTTGTAAGGTAATGTATGCATGTGCATTTAGTTTGTTCTTTTCTAACATTCACAGGACCACAAATCATTAAAAAACATTTTTTTAGCTGTGCCATGGAAACAACCTACATTTGCAGTTCTGATTTTTCTTGGATCATGTTTGCAGTTTATATACTGACTTTACCTGCAGGTCTCTGCAGGTAAAGTACAAATTCAGGATGGATGAAAGTGAATCACTGTGTTTTCTTGTTTTAAATATAGAAAATAGAAACAGAAAACATAATTTTCGCATCATCAAGCAGTGTGCAATAGAGGTTCAGTGGATTAATCTCAGGTATCAGTGAACACCTGAACACCTGCAAGCGCTGCATCACTGCGCTGATTAATGAACGACTGCAACATAGATCCGTCCACTGCCGCTCAGCCCAGTTCATTTATCCAAAAAGAGAGGAGGCTAGTTTGTAATCGCTTCATTCATCAAAGACGGCATCCAGAAGGAGGAACTCTGCCTTGTCCCCAGAGGACAAAAACGAACAGAGAGGAACAAACCAAGAGGAAAATAGATGCAAACAAACAAATCGATGAAAAGAAAAGCAGTGGACAGAGAAGCCATTGTTCCTCTTTAAACTCTTTTTCAACCCAGTACTGGGACCAGACCATATCTGTTGCTGAAGTGTGGCCTGTTCCCACTACTTTAAGTTTGCTGAATGTGGCTCATATGGCTTTGAAACACTAATGAAAAAATAGTTTAAGATAGTGTTGCACTGGTGTGCTTCATATATTTTGCATAAGATTTGCAGTTCAAAATTTTTAGGAAAGCTTCACGCATCAGAGTTCATTGATAATTTATTAGGGTGATTATTCACTCTTTAAAGATGCCTACAGATTGTGAGGCTGTGAGATTTTTAGCAAAGGCTGAAATGTTTATTGTAAGCCACACTGTGGGATATGATCCAATAAAACTGGGATTTTTAGTGGAGCGGGTGGATGAGCAGAAGGTCCCGTTACGAACCCATTCTGCAGAGGCTAAACATGTATTTTGTTCTGATTTGTTGTTGTTGATTGAAGCAAAAAATAAAAAGTAAATTATCCTTGCTGTGTTTTGTAAGAAAGCGTAAAAAAAAAAATCAAGGGGTGATATCATTGTTATTAAAGACAGCCTGTCTCTCTCTGCATGTGTATTTAGATGCATTATTCAATAGAAAGTGAGCTTCTGTGAGGTTGTGTGTTGCATTGGGTAAACTAATTGTTATGTCTATGTTGGCTAAAATGGGGAAAAGGAAGTCAAGCAATAAAACATAAGGACCAAGAGCAGGGGAAGGATATGTGTTCTGCTCACAAACGTCTCAGCCCATTATGTGCAGTGATGTGAAAAGGGTATTTCCGAGCATGGATATTTCATAGATGTCTTTATTTCTCACTCTGTCCTTACAGCCTGTATGGAGATGCAAGACAAACCCATTGGAAAACTTATGGAGCTGGAAGGTCGAAACTGAGAGAGGGGTGCTACTTCATTAATATGAACCATGTTGATTCTCAACCCTTCTGCAACGAGCCACTGGCTGTATGCCTGGGTACAACATCGGGGCATAGAGGAAATTATTCTTACTTCTAGATTTAGCCCCAGGCTGTTAAAGAGCCTCCACCAAATATATCACATTATTTGACCATCTTTTATTTGGGTCAGCTTAAAATCATTCAGTGTTTACCTGCCTTAATTTACTACCTTTCAAAATTCTCCAATTGGTCCAATTAGTGATTCATTTTGGCCTTGCAGTTGTAGAACTACTACAGGTTAAGTACTGGTTAATGGGAATTCCAAAAAAGGGTAAGTTTTTTTTTTCTGTCATTGTGATGTTGTCTTATTTCAGCTGTTTCCTTTGTTTCTCCAGAGGCTCCTGCTTTACTCTATATTTTATGACAATTCATTTAGGAGGAAGAAAAGCATGGACGCAAAATGTGTAATTTTCTCTTAATTCTGAGCTAGAATCTACAAATCAGGTTTCATTATTACAAAATGGTCTCAAGATCTCTTTAGGTAAGTAACCCACCATCACAAGATGATCTCAACATTTCTTGACTAAAAGAGAAAAATACTTTACTTCTTTTCTTTCTCTTCTGCCTTTTCTTTCCGCCTCTGCTTTGGTCATGCCTGAGGTCAGTACAGATTTTAGCAACTCTCAAACTCCAGACATCACTCTGAAGCCCCTGAATGCACCACCTCTCTGCCCTTTTCAGTGTGTCTCCATCTGATGACAAACAAAAAGGTCTCGTCTGTTGCATGTTTGTTTATTGCCACAGAGACTCAGAACCTTGTGGCCTTTTTATACATTGCTGTCAGTGTGATACCATTACAAAAACAGCAGCAGCCGCAGAAGGTACTATTCTGAGGCAGTAACATCGTTTTTGTTTTAATGCTCGGTTCAGATGTGTAAAACAGAAACAGAAGCACACACTGCCATCCTGGGATTATCCCGTTCAGAGTAGGACCTCCAAACAGGACTCAGGCTGATGTCAGATATTTGCACCAGGGTTTTGATATGTGAGAGGAGAAATAAGAACTGACAGTAGTCTGATTCTTCCTCTGAGCTCAGCGGTCAGAGGTCTGCTGGTGGATTTTAGCAGCAGAACAACAAAAAGAAAAGCAAGAGACTCAGCCTCAGATACAAACTGACATAAATACCAACATGCAGCTTTCACAGGCAGAGAAAAGGTCAATGGGATTCATATGTAGTTGCTGCTGAGTTTTATTTAAAGCTTTATAAACTCAAACTGGACTTTAGCTTACAACTAAACTGCAAAGTCCTAAAAAATGACTCTCGTCAAAAGAATACTGTTACACTTTTCATAACAGATCCTATTAACTGTGATCTCTTAAGTATATTTTGTTGTTAATATACTTTAATATTCAAAGCAGGACTTTTATCTTTAATTGAGTATTTAAATTTTAAATCAGCAAATATTCTTAAAGCATATTCTACCACTGCATAGTTTTCTTTTGATTTGGGTGTGGAATAACTTTCTGTTACTTTACGTACTTTCTATACTTAAGTTGTCTTTTTTTCCCCAAAAAAACATCTCTCAGGTTGAATTAAGTCATATTTTGTCTGAACTATCAGTTTTTCTCAGTTTATGTTACATGAGAGAAAACACAAACTGACATAAATACCAGCACATGGCCATGTAAAGGTCACAGAGAGAAACGGATGAAGTTTGTTCTGAATACTTGATAGCCTACAGCTTTTACAGTTAATTCGCATCATATATGTGAATTTTTACTCTCCAATGGAAGTAACACTATACTCTCAAAAGTCTCAACTATCCTATGAGGCTTGAATGTTGTGTCTACGTACACGTCTGTATTTTGGACCTCCTGCTTGAGTAAATAACTCACATGCATTTGCACCTACTTGGCTGACAAATGTTTTTAAAAGAAATTTAAATTTTATATTTATGGCACATGGATCAGTTAACGGTTGAGTTTCTGAAATCTTCTGTCTAAAACTGTAGCTGTGGTTAGCAGTTAGCAACTCCTGGTCATCCCCTGCAAAGACAAAATCACAGGTGGTCTAAACAGGTTTGGTTTGACTATTTCTGAGACATTCAACGAGAAAATAACAGGAAGCTGCTGATTTTAGTTTCTGAGCTCAGAACACAGGTTGCAGCGTTGAGTATTATTGTCTCATTCAGTGTGCTGCTGAAAATATCTCCCCATAGTAGGAGGGCATGTTCCAATAGCTCTGATCACCGACAGCACAAACATTAACCCGTTCACCTGAAAACCCTTGGGAAAATCTTTTTTGACAATTTCTTTATCTGTAAAAAAAATTATGGACAAATGGAGAAAGTAATCTACACCATATAAAATAGAGCAGTGCCTTATATAATTCTTTAGTATGTGTCCTAAAGAACAAAACTGTGAAATTAGACACAGTTGTGTTTAGCCTAGAATTAAGAATAACAGCAGGAGGGTACTGCAGTTTTTAAGTCCTGTATTTTGTTGAGGTGTTCAAAACTGTTTTTCTGCTGATAAAGTGAAAAAACAATCTTGGTAACATCTTAATAATCATTCCAGACTGTAGGAAATTAATGCTGATGTAGGGAAAAAATATCAGAAGGCAAATCTAAAAGAGGAAACATTTGTAGTTCTATTCAAATAAAGCTGAACAGAAGAAGAAAGCAGCAGCAGGGAGAGGTTCTTTAACTCAACTAAACAGCAGTTAGCAGTCTCTGAAAATCACCAGGAGAGTCTATAAATCCCTGCAGAGGAGACAGAGTCCCTGCAGCTGTTGTCATCATCTCCAGATGGCACAAAGAAAAAGACACTGCCAGTGATGAAATGAAATGCAACTCCGGGATGTTCCCATCTGGGATGTGACTTTATGAACCTCACAGTCCAGATGAAGACAAATAAAGTATTCAGAGAGAAGCTGCAGATTTGTGCGTAATCAGTCAATGACAGTGACATGTGAACACATTCTGAAATAACAATCACCTAAACTATAAAAAGTGTATAAAAAGTATTCTTAATTTATCCAGCCCATAGGCAACTTACTCACATCCAGCATTCTTATCTGCCCTGACACTTCTCAGCTCAATCATGCTCCCCTGCCTACTCGTCTGTCTCAGCAGTCCAGGTGAGAAGAGACCTGCAGGAATTTAAGGCAGGGAAAGCAGCAGTTCCAAATGGCAACAGCTCCAGAGTCCTCAAGGCCTGTTGTGTGAAGTCCCAGCACATCTTCAGCATTCAGAGTACCAGTACAGTTGACAACATACTGTATTGTACCACTTCCAAAAACTGCACAACCCAGTGAGCCTAATCGCTGCAGACTGAGTTCTAACGTCCCATCTGATGAAGACCATCTATGTCATCTGGTAAGATCAAGTATGGATCCGCAGCAGTTTGCCTATGAGCCACACAAAAGAGTGACACTGTCATCTATCTCCTGCACAGCTCTTTCACCTCTAGATAACAGAAAGCACTGTGAGGATCATCTCTGCTGTGCCTTTGGTGCTATACAGTCATCACTGCTGACAAATAAAATAAGCATACTGTAGGTAGAACAAAGCATGGTCTCCTGGACTCCAGACAACAATATTTTACTATGAGAGACCATGAGTCTCGACAGGGGACAGTCCTTACTCCATTCCTGCTCACCCGCTATATGTCACCTACAGAGGTTTTCTGATGCCTCAGCTGTTGTAGGGTGCATCACTATGGCTGAACAGGACTGTTATGTAGGATTTTGGTCACGGATGTCAAAGGAATGCAAGTAATGCAAGTAGATGCAAGTAAGACTTGTGGACTTCCACAGGAAAAATCAGACCAGACCAGTAAATATTTAACTGGACAAACTCATAAGGAAGACCAGAACCTGGGAGTATTCTCAGAGAAAAGGGAGGGAGAAAGGAGGATGTCAGCCAAAGAGCTGCATATTATAATGCCTTCAAAGACAGGCTACTCTTCAGTGTGTAAAGGACCACAGGTCCCTTCCCTCCTGCAATTAAATCAAACTATCTACTTCACTGCTCTCAGCAAACTCAAAAAACACAAATTAATGACAGATTTGCCCATCTAAGTACTAGCAGTACCATTACTACAACAACGACAACTACTACTACCACATTTACATAGTAGTATTGTTCTGTATAATAAATATTATAGCTTGGTCTTCTTCTTGGTATTTTTATGTATATTTTTGTAATTTTCAATGTAGCAGCCACCTGGAATCATTATCAGCTGTAAAATATGTACTTGCTAATCGCAGATTGCATACAGTCCTTCTGTTGTTATTTCGGTGTTGTTGTGTACGGCCCACAAATTAGCCCTGTCGGCCACCTGAAAAAAGTAGGCCAAGTTCTCATTTCATCTGAATGTATGAGCAAGTCATGAAAAGCCCCACTGCAGCTACGAGCTAGATGGACTCAGAAACTGGATCTGTCAGACCAACAGCTCTTTGACACAGACACAGCTAACAGCTAATCCTACAGTAGCGTCGCACAAGAAACCAGCTACGTGGAGACATAATTAATTACAAAAACAAAATGGGAACGCCATTGTCTTAAGGGAGGAAAGGTATGGTCTGATTCTTAGAATGGTGAGAGTCTTACCATCAACACAGGCCGGTCTGGCTCGAGTTGTGCCAGCGATCTGCCCCTTCCTACAGGCACAGCGGGCTGTCTGTCGAGCAATGGTCCTCTTTGGCTGGCTGCTGTCCCGGTCCAATGTGACGATCTCACAGGTCCCTGCTGCCAGCTGACCTGAAGGACACAATGAAGTAAATCTAGTAAATTATACAGCATGTGTTTTAATGTTTTAATCTTTATGACAAACTTTTATGATCACTCACAAATCCACTGTTACTTGTTTAACAGGAAAACATTTTCAACAGAAAATTACTCTACAACTTTATGTTTTCAGTGATCCTGTCAATATTGTTAATTTATTATTACATATAAAGTTATAAAGAATGAGAAGCACAAAGTAACTTCAGGCTGGCGGTATGAATGATGCAAGAACCCAAGGCAGAAAATAAAAGTTTCAGGAGTTGGATTAGCTCTGCAAAAAACATTACTTCTCATGAATCTGGTCTTTTTTGCAGCAGACTGGATACAATAGCCAGAAGAGGAGGATCAGTTCAGAGAGATAGAGGTTAACAGTAATCATCTCTGATTGAACAGCATGAGTTATTTCTATCAGAGGACTTCTTCTAGCTTTTTCCTTAAGAACAAGTGGAGGGACAGACTTCCATTAAGCAGCAATCTACTCTTACTTTAAAAAGGTACTGTAATCATTGTCGATGTCACAGGACAGCTGTGCAATGTGCTGTTAAACTAAATACATGGTTCCCTTTCAGCAATAAATGCATTTGTTGTCAGTTATCATTTCTACACTCATAATAATAAAACTTTTAAAATTAATAATAATGTAGGAATGACCTGGATTATTTGCAAATTAACTAACTAACTCCTGTTATCAGGTTTGCTACATTAATTGGATAGCC
>OMLM01001615.1:35563-50365 GCA_900302695.1 Helostoma temminkii | reverse complement strand
CCCCAACTCAACAGATACAAAACACAATAATCTTGGCGTTATTTTTGACCAGGATATCTCCTTTAACTCATATTTTAAAAGAAATCTCTAGAACTGCCTTCTTCCACCTGAGGGATATCACTAAAATTAGAAGCATCCTGTCTCAAAGTGATGCTGAAAAACTAGTCCACGCATTTGTTACTTCTAGACTGCACCACTGCAATTCCCTATTCCCTGTATATTTCTTCTACATTAGCTTCCCTCCACTGGCTCCCTGTAAAATCTAGAATAGGATTTCAAATCCTTCTCCTCACATGTAAAGTGCTTAATGATCAAGCTCTATCATATAGTTAAGACCTCATAGCACCATATCATGCCAGCAGATCACTTCACTCTCAGAGTGCAGTTCTACTTGGTGTTCCAAATGTAGAATGGGAAGCTCCTCTCCTGTAGAACCAGCTCCAAGTGGATCCAGCTATGCACTTAACTGTAACGCACTTTTAAGTGGGTTTCCAGCTATAAGACATTTAAATTCTTACTCTCAGACTTCAGGGGGAATGTTGGGTGAGAAACTTTGCCAAATCTATGTAAGAGCATTTTTTTTAAAACACATTTTTCCTGTTGAGCATAATTCATTATTTTACAGTTTGACAGTTTCTTTGAAAGTCCACTCTGTCCTTCAGCTCATTTTTTCATTTCTGTTGCAGTAGCTGTTTGAAGTCTCAACTATGAGGTGAAAAGCCTCAGCTGTCAGTCTGAAACATGACACAGCAGCAGCAGTCAGGAGCTAAGAGGCTCTGATGTGGGGAGCAGCGTTTGCTGTCAGCATAGTCTTTGTGAAGCATGAATGAAGACGCAGCATTTTTGTTTCTGTCGGCTCAGAGTTATCTCTGCTGTCCGTCAGGTGAGGTATCGCTCAGGTGGATTAATGTTTGTGTGATCACGGACATGACAGGCAGCGATTTTCTCCCTGAAACACAACCTCCTCCACTTCAGCAAGAAAACAAGCTCCAGAGCTTTCATTTCCACAGATTTCATACAGCGAATACTGATGTCACCAACTTTTGAAGATGCATAAAATGTACAAATATCGATAATATGACAATATTGTCCCTGGTTCACCTGGCTCTGACTAACTACTTTTATATTTTCAAAGGTAAAAGGTTTTGTTGGTGTTTATTTCCAGGATGACAACAGGTTCAGCTATCAAATGATTCACAATAAATTGTAACATATCTCACAGCAGAAAAACAGACAATGTGTATTCTCACAGCAGTGCCAGAAGGAACCAATTACTGACCTGGATCTTGTCATATTATCTGTCAAATCAACTATAGCCTATAAATAGCAGCCCACCTGGGGCCTGTATTAAAAAGTGAGATTAGTGTCATATCCAGCTATTTTGGGGCTTAACACACACTTTCCAGTATCACAAAGCTGGTTGACTTCTAACTGTGGTAGATCACCTGAACAGATCAACCTGTATCAGCCCAAATATTGACCAACCAGGTATTAGGTTAAGCAGGGCCAGATAATCCTACATTACTAATTATTAAGTAATTTAAGCTCCCTTCATGACATAGACCCCCCTTTTTTAATAGCAAACACAGGTTGACAACACAACAACAGCAGGACAGCAGCCAGTGTATCAGTTTACAGTGCAGATTAATAAAGAAGTTTAAGGTGCGTGAATGTTTTATTACATCCTTGCAACAGATAAAAACAGGTGGTCTCAGTCCTTCTTCCTCTTTTAAGGATCATATTAGATGTACATTTCCCTTTAAAAAGGCCAAAGATTTAGACATCAGACTGTTTACTACAGTTAATTATGGTTTATTGGTTTGTGCTGGTACTAAATAGATTTTTGAATAGAACTGAGATTATATTGTTCAGATGTGATTTACTTTACAGTGAAATGGTTAAAAATAGGATAGAAACTAAAAATACACTGAAGTACAACCCCCCTTGTTTTGGGAATCACACCCTTGGTTATTATATAATATATGTATCATATTGCTCCACTTCTTGTTTAAAACAGGGTCAATACTGTTGGGGTACTTATAATTTACTGGATACAGGTCCTGGGTTCAATTCCCAGGTCGGCCAGGGTCTTTCTGTGTAGAGTTTGCACCCGTGTTTGCTTGGGTTCTCTCTGTTCACTCTGACTTCCTCCCACAGTCCAAAGACATGCATTCAGGTTAACTGGAGACTCCGAATTGCCTGTAGGTGTGATTGAGAGTGTGAATGGTTGTCTTAGTCTATATGTGGCCCTGTGATGGACTGGTGACCTGTCCAGGGTATACCGCGCCTGTGGTCAGTATAATAGCTGGGATGGGCTCCAGCACTCCCGTGACCTCTACGGGGACTAAGCACTTTAGAAATGGATGGGTATTAGTACAGAATATTTCTATAATCGAGTAAAGACACAGCTGCTCACTGAACAATAGTTTTACAAAATGTCAAGCAATTTTTAATCCTATAAAAACAGCCTACCAAGTTTTGGAGCCATCGAATAATCTTACAAGCAGACATAATGGGACATAATGAGGGACAGATAGTCTGTAGTCCATATGTCTGTGCAACCATGTCTCCTTAAAACTATGTTCCTATACCACTAAACTGCAACCTTGATTACGTTTTTGTAGTGAACGTCATCATTATGTTGTCTGGCAATGTATTTTGCGAAAGATTATAATGTCATTCTAATTAACAGGATTTGAGTCACAAGGAGGAGGTTGGGGTGGATGGCAGGCGTATAATATGCAGGACTGGCAATCTGCCCACCCCATAGTCTGACCCAGTGCTGTGAGTGTCTGACTCCATCCATAAAACATTTTAATAAAGTTGGACTCATATATCAGCATGTTAAACTGCAAGATCAGATATTTCAGAAGAGAAAAAGGGATGTTGTAGATTGAATTTGGTGGACAAAAATATGTTGCCTATAAATATTTAATTGATATGTCAAGTATCAACAAATTAGCGACTTGTCATTTGTGTTAATTGTGAACATATGGTCATTACGTTGACAGAAAACCAAGAAAATCCAGTTGTAATTGTGTTTCTCATAAAAACGTTATTGGATGATTGGGTTGGTCTGTGAGTTGCAAACCTTGGTTGATGCTGTACAGTATTTAAGAGTGGCAGTTGATGGTTTTAATGATAATTTGAAAATGGTAATAATAACTGTCAGAAATGTATCCACAGTTTGAAACCAGTAGCTAGTAGTAACCAGTAATTTTGTCCCTGTTACTGTATAAATAAACAGATTTTAAAAACCTTTATCTCTTAAATCTGGTCTAAAGGAATGCCATTAGCCACTTAGTCTTCGACTGATCCTCCCTAGTCTAGGGAGTTGTGTTTGAAAAACAAATCCACATTAAACAGACTGAAGATTCTTCTTAAAACATTAACACAGTTCACATCTTTGTGTTGCGACTCTCTGCAGTTTTAATGAAGCTCATAATTACACCTGACAGCCTGCACTAACACGACTGCTGCTTCCTGTCTGATGTGTCCTCCCCCTCCCGTGAGCCTCGAGGCTACATGGAAGCTAATAAACATCTCTCCCTGAGAAGTGATGAGGGTTATCACCTCCCCCTCCTCCTCTGTGTGAGTACAGACAGACCTCTGTGAGCTCTGTGGAATCAGCAGCTTACTTTCAAGTGTAAAGTGTCCAAGATCACAGTGGACGATTCAGTGCAAGAACGTCATATCTGACAGACATGCAGACAGTGGAGAGGACACTTCAACCTTCATCTCCGTAGTGGAGTGTAGTCACAAACTAACACACACAAAACTACAGAGACGTGAGAGACTGACCTCCCGCACTTTCAATCAAACATCAAAAAAGAAATCCATGCAGAAAACATTGGAAATATGGAACTATGTGAATGTAGCCCCTACACTGAACTGCTGGCCGTGGGGTTTTCACACATCACACTGATCACATTTACATTCCTCCATCCGCTAACACGACTCTTGCATGTGACGTCATCTACGCAGACACTACTGGACACTGCGGACACCCCAACGTTGAGACCTAAATCCACCACCTCTATAGCTCCACCACAGCCCCTGTGATGCTATCATCCACCTGTTAAACCGGACCTACACTCCCCTAGACTTACTTGGGGGCAGAGTGAGGATTATGTTTTTTTGATTTGACACTATCTATCTTGCACTGCTGTAAAGAAATTAAAGAACATGCAGGCTGACCTCACCAACTGCCCCCAGTATATCTGCCAGCAGAGCTGTGTCTCTGACACTGTGATTTGCAACACTCATCCCAATCATGGTCAATCCCTCCCATCCACTACACAGTGTACTGGCTGGACAGAAGAGCATGTTCAGCCAGAGACTGCTCAATATCAAGTGATCCATAGAGTGCCATAGGAGAACCTTTCTCCCAATGACCATTAAACTGTACAACTCCTTCTGTACGGGGGAGACTGACACTGACAACATAATCATAATTATTACTCATGTCATCACTGTAACTGCACTACATTCTTCTCCTGACTTATATCGACATATTTCCTCCACCTTTAGATTGCCATTGTTCTTATTGAGTATTTTTTGTAATGGTGTTTTTTTTTTTGTACACACTCACTGGTCACTTTGTAAAAATTCAATGCATTTCCAATACAGCTGCATTGGATTTTACAGGTGTACCTAATAAAGTAGCCAATTGTGGTTGTTTCTTTCATTTTGAATTTAAAGAAAGCAGCTGTTAGTTAAAACTATTCCTTCTGGGGGTTAATAAAGTTTTATGAATCTTGGATCTTGTATCTTAAAAAAAGAGACATGCATAATGGACTTCACCACATGGACTTGGTAATACTTCCAAAGATCAGTCTTCCAACACAGTTCACTGTGCCATCTAAAATGTAAGTTAAAGCTCTATCATGCAGAGAAGAAGCTATATTTAAAATTTAAAATGTTCTTTGTCAAAGTGTAAAACATATAAACATTTGACGTTCATTTTGGAAACTATTGGTGCCACGTCCTCTGTACTAAAGAGGAGAGAGGCCTTCTGGCTTGTTACCAATGCTCAATACAAAAGCCTGCATCTCTGTTAGTGCTGGAAAGGCACCATCAACACCGAAAAATATGTTTAGGTTTTGGGGCGTATCTTTTCCACTTAATTTGAACAGCACTAACAGCGATCCACAGATATTTGCTTTCAAAGAAGTTTGAGTGAGGCACCCTCTTCTAACCAGTCACATGTCATATGTGAGATTTTGTGGCTTCTCATTTATTGTAATTTCATAACAACAAGTGTTTTGCAGAGCGTGTAAGAAGACTGGACAGAGCAGGGTAAATTGAGTCAGAGTCTCGTGTTAGTGATTGCTTAAGTTCCTCACTGTAGCTTTAATGTCTCACCAGCATTTAAATGACTTCAGTTTCAAACCAAATTAAATTACAGAATAACTGTGATTACTGTATTCAGCTGTAGATCCACTATTTTATTCACTTCAAGTTAAAATGTGCTGAGGTTTGACTGACACCTGGCACCAGTAGAAAGCCATTTTGACATTACATGTTGACCTGGGAGGGAAGAGAGGAGTTGGACATTTCATATTTTTGGTATTTTTGCCTTTATTTGATGGCATTAATAAAAACGCATGCAGCAAACATGGGAGAAGAGAACGGGATATGACATGCAGTAAAGTTCTTCAGCCCGACTCGAAGTGCGATGCTGAAATTACGTGGCATGAGCTTTATCAACCAGATGCACTACACACAACTCAACTAAGGACGTTAAATATATATCTCTGTCTAGATCAGCTTACACAACAAGGCCTGGGAAATGAGTGCATGGACATGCTGATGTCTTGTAGATGTTTGATATGCATTGACTCGCCCTGTGGGCAGTCATTATATCACCAAGCTTCTAGATAAAATGGTTGGCTAAGATGTGCTGCTGTGGTGAGACCTTTAAACTGGTTTATCCACAGGATGTATGTATGTAGCTTCGATGAAACAACCATAGTGTGTTTTCTTAAAACATTCAGGGGTCAACTCTCTTTATTTCAATGACCCTGCAGCCTCAGAGTTCCTGACATCAGACCAGCCGCTGCCAGAGAGGCCTCGGAGCTTTTTGCAGTAATTGGGATTCAGTCTGCACGTTGATGATGTAAGAGACGCCGCTTGCTAACAGGTATCCCATGGTAACCAGAGCCAGAGGCAGCAAGTCTCTGTTTTTCCTCATTAGCTGGAGCTCATCACTGGCCTTCTACATCTGCTGTGGATGAAAATGTTACTGTTCCTCATCTCTGGCAGCCTCACAGAAAGAGACTAGAAGGAAATGAATGAACAGCACCGTAAACACGTTTAAAGAGACCCATCAATAAAAAGAAGAAGAAGAAGAAGAAGAAGAAGAAGTACACGAAATCTACTGAGGACTGACTCTATGCTGCAGGTTAGTTCTGGAGCTGCTGGTTGGACATCTTTAATGAGTTAAGAGCTGCATTGGTTTCAATGCTTCAACATTATTGTCTTACAGCATGTGTTTTATTACTGAGCCAACACAGAGTGTTGAGCTGCACTGCAGAGAACAGTAATAGCATGGAACATGCAGGGTACGGATTGGCTGAAGGTTGGGTGTTAAAATCACATATGAAGATATCTCAACCAAAATAATTCTCAAGCAAATTAATGATGAATACAGTACAAATGTTGTGAGTTGAGTTTTTGTAATGAACGCAATCATATCGTGATTATCATATCATGATGCATCATATTTTTCAAATTAATGAAATGCTATGATTACTAATGGAAAAAAAGTTGCAAATAAGCACTTGGGGAGGGAGCTGGATGTATAATACACTGGACCGAGTGTAACAGCATTTCAGCAACAAAACCAGTCGGGCTAGAGAATGACTGTGATTTTGTTTAAAGGTTAACAACACATTGTGTGTGAAGTGACTGTGAAACTTTTCTATTTTAAACCAGAACACAATCTTTCCCAAACCTTAACCAACCATAAAACAGTTTAATGATCTCTAGGAACTTCTTTTCATTGATGTTTCACTGTATTTGCAACTTATCATTTGCATTGATTGTCAACATAACCTCATTATAATAATGGAAGTGTAACCTTTGGTGAGCTACAAGTCTTCACAACCAGGGTGAGAAAAGCTTTCTTTCACTATTATGACACAGAAAATGGAAAAACCTGTTGGTCATAATTTAAAGTGTCCACATATGTCGTCTAGTAGAAAACATCACTTGGTAATCCTGTCTTGTTTAACAGAACCACTTGACTAAATTAATTGTGCATAGATTGATGCAACAATATTGAGAAGCTAGTGATGTAATAAATACAGTAAGTGTAAAAGTATCTTGAGTTGAGATTATTTAGTCAAGGTTTACCAATAGAAACGATGAACTTAGATGTTCAAAGTTCTGTTGTTGTAAAATATAAAATTATATTTTTAAATGAAATTAATCAAACAAAACTACTTTTGTACTTTTGTAAATGGTAGTTTTAAACTGTTTTTTTTCACCTGCAGGAAAATATTTACCTTCTTGTTACTTCTTGTTTAATTTTTCACATCTTATAGAACTTATTATTATGACTCCTTTGTTTTCCAGCAGTAATCTCGCTGTGATGACTTTCTGCCTGCAGGGATTGATTTCCTCCCTTGATCTCTGCATTTTCTCTCTGCAGTAAAAAAGTATTTCAAGTAGCTGAAAGAATCACAGATTAATCTCACAGTCCTCTCTGCGGCATCATTGAAACTCCAAACATCTTGCTCACATTACAGCAGGATAATATAATTACAGCACATTGTTCTCTCCGCTTGTGTTGTTATCTTCTGTCCAATCACAGCTGACAAGTCGTCCATATCTGAATGAGAGGAAGGAACATAAACTGACATCTGGTTGATGGTGAGCGTTTATTATATGCAATCTTTTTTTTATTTCCCTGCAAATTGAAAATAGGAACAACAATCACAAAGCAGGAAAACTGGAGTCGGAGGAATAATGATGATGCTAAAATTGGTTTTGACGTGACTTTGTGGCTGTTTGCTGATACTGTGATGGAAGATAATGAGTCTGTTATTGTGTAGCAGGAGACAAATTCTGAATCCAACATGAGGCTGGGAACTAAGGCTTCCCTGAACCTACCCCAGTGCTGTGAGTGCCTGAACCCAACCATAAAACATAAAACTTTGTGCTGCTTTTGGTCAGCAGTGGCTTCCACCTTGGAACTCTCCCATGGGTGTCATTTGTGCCCAGTCTCTTTCTTATTGTTGAATCATGAGCACTGACCTTAACTGAGGCAAGTGAGGTCTGTAGTTCTTTAGATGTTGCTCTGGTTTCTTTTATGGATGAGTTATTTTGGTAGACCGGCCACTCTTTTCTTCTTTTGTCTTGTTGCAATAATATAATTAGTCTGATGATTTGAATCATTTGTAGTTCACGTGTAACAAATATGCAAAGCACAGTATCACTACAGACCCTTTTTTCGCAGGAAGGCTATGCGTAATTTTGGCACAGCATTGATTGTTCATAAGACACACACCACAGGATCGATGTGGATTTAAGTTACTATGTCAGCTGATTCTCTAAACAGTCAGTGAAGTTTTTACATACAGATTCCAAGTTTTACAGTTAAAATCCTTCAGAGTAATTCTGCTGTGCTCATGAATCTTAAACACCATCAGATCAGAACATAATTTTCATTAAAAGCAAAAATCCAAGCCATGTGAAAAACATTATGAGGAGTCAGAGTTTCTTTTTCCTGCTTGAAGTCATGTTTAAAAATATTTTTAAAACAAGTCTGGAGCAGAATCCTACATGAGTTCAGTTTGAAGACCGGCAAACCTCAACGTGATCCGACCATTTAAATATCCCTTAATCAATCTTGAACCTGAACCTGTTACTACAACACCTAATTTTAAAATTCGATTTAAAGGGCTGATAAAATTCAGTTACACTCATCTGTTTATTGTACTTTGGTAATTTAGATTTAGACAATTTAGTTTTATGCGGAGAAGTGGAAATTAATTTTCTTAAATGATCACACTGTAAAACCAGCCTGGAGATATTTTAGTAGCTGCTGCACCAATTTAGATGATATGCCTATTAATTATACTTCTAATAATATAGCTCTACATATATTTTTATTAATAATCGTAATGATGTTTGTAAATTTTTGAACTGTCATTTTTCAGATTAACCTATCTAAACTTCAGCCACTCCCTCAATCACTGTTTTTAAAGAGGAGGAGAGGAACTGATATGATTGGTTATGTTCCACTACTATCCCAACTCCACAAGCTCATAAAGCATTCCTCGCAGTAATAATGTATTCTGCCCGTGCTCCACATTGCTTAATTACAGAAAACCCAATGTATCATATGTAAGTTTCTGTTGTTAATTCTAAACCTCTGCCCCAAAATGCTTGATCCTAGAATTGGCCATGAATACAACCAAAGCAGTTCTTCATATTTTTGCTGTAAACAAAGGTCAACAGCACTAATTTACACTGCAACCTGATTGGTTGACAGGTGCATACAATAAATATCAAGCTGCTCTCTGAAATAAAACATGCTTTCAGTATTTTCTCCCTGATTAATCTAGGTAATCTGGGTTCGATATATGGGTCAGCCAGGATCATTCTGTGTGGAGTTTGTGTATTCTTCCCGTGTTTGCATGGGTTCTCCCCGGGCACTCCACCTTCCTCCCACAGTCCAAAGACATGCAGTCAAGTTAATTGGAGAGTCTAAATTGCCAGTAGGTGAGAGTATGAATGGTTGTCTTTGTCTATATGTGGCCCTGCGATAGACTGGTGACCTGTCCAGGGTGTACCCTGCCTCTTGCACGTATGATAGCTGTGATGGGCTCCAGCACACCAGCGACTCCTACAGACACTAAGCGGCTTGAATGGTTTTAAAACCTGGCAGTAATGTGATTTAGGGAGTGGCTATGTTTCCATATGGTTACAATAATAAACCAACTCAGTCTCCTACACATACATTTTTGTGGGAAACATAATTAAAAACAAAATACATTTTCTATTGACATCATGTTCACAATTAACGTAAACCATAAATATGTTGTTACTTAACATATCAATTAAATATTGTTGCTCTGTGAAAATATCTGATCTTGCAGTACAGTCCATCCAGTTTTGAGACTCTATATCTTTATATCTTTAACATGAATAAATGTTTACTGAAATGACTCCGGTATCTTTTCTTGGAAAGACGGTGCTGCAGTCCTCAATGTGATGTGACATAATAAAACTTTTTTTTTTGCACAGTTGAGGTGTGATTCTTAATTTATTTTTAAAAACAGTGTTGTCAGTCGCGCTGGAGGCTGCCGAATCACTCTGTGAAATTGCTCCTCCAGATGAATTAATTCAAATCCAATTACATCCTCTTCGGCTTTTACTGTAGATCCTTTAACTTTTGTGCGTTTTTTTTTCCTTGCAACTGCTGATTTTCACTTTCATTCAGATGCAGTGTGTTCATAATTCCCATGAATATACGCTCCACTTAATGGAGCATTGAGAATTAATTTGGACTCCGAGGGCTCTTTAGGTAAGCTTTCTACACCGCAAGCACAACAGTGTGTCCGCTGCATAATAGGCTTGTTTTCAGGATCTAAATGAGCTTTATGAGCAGGTAGAGGAAACAAAAGAAAAACTCAGTAAACAGAGAGTGTAAGGGGATTACATTCAGTCTGCAGTTTGTGTTCATTAAAGGTTTCCACACCGGGATGATCAATGAAGAGGAGATGACAACAAACACCACTGCCCAATCATCATTTGGGATTCTAACTATTTCCCAGCGCAAAGGTTAACAATAATAGACATGTGATGAAGCACTCATCTGGTTTAATAAATGGAGACAAAGTTGACATTTTGATGCTTCACATCAAGTTCTGATGTAATTGAAAGACCCAATTTCTATTCAAAATAACATTTTTTATCCTGAAGGAGGCCTGAGCTGACATATGCATCTGTGCTGTTTGAGCTCTAACTGATGATCTTCAATTAGCAGCTGCTGAATGATTTTCCTCTTTCTGCAGCAGCACTGTTTATCTGAAACATCTGTACACAAACAAGAAGGAGCCTCAGGAACAGGTGCCAAACAAAAACTGCTGAGTTTCTACTTCAGAGACTCAGAGAGGAGAATGAAGTTTTGTGTCGTGCATCAGAGACTGAGCTTCAAATCTCTAAAGAACATCTGCCTTAGACAGATTGTAAACTGATTCAAGAGTTCACCGTAAAATTACTACGATACATTCAGTAGTGTGTTTTTCTGACCTGACAGCAGTTTGACAGCATTGTTCCTAGATCAAATAAGTAAAACTGGAAATTCTAATCCTAGATCTGTTTATCTAGTTGTTTTGTTTTTTTTTAATCTTGATTAATGCTTAAATACGAATCCTTTCTGTGTGTTCACTGTCATTTGTATAATCTCTACGTTGTATTGAGAGCAACAAAGCAAGTAGGTGGTAGTAATGAGTCTGCATGTATGACACATGCATTAGGAAATAGGAATTTCCTTTCAATGAATTATGTCATTACAGTTACTAGGAATGTCATCAGACTGCTACTGATAGACGAACGTGTCTGTAAGTTTAATGTAGCGTTGTTCTCTGCCTTACAAACTCCTTTTTAATCGCTAATGTTATTGCGCATAATGTTAGCTTGTTTACACTGACTAAACCTGAGTTGATGTGACACTGCAGGACGTCCAGGACAACAAGCTTCACATGACTTTAGTAGAACCAGCAGATCCAGGATCATGAGACACTGTCAACAATATAATCCAGCTAACTTGTAGCAAGTTTTCCAAATTAAGCAACAAAAGACAACGTTTGTCCATGCCCTCTAAAAGGACACATAAATCAACAGGACAAAGTTATGTGTTTGTACCTACTGAAAGCCAAAAAAGCTTATGATTCATCTTCCTAGCTGTTCCTAGCTGTTTTGATCTCTCTTTATACCAGTCAGCACTCGGCGTTCATGCATGCAGGCTGGCTGATTTGTCTACATACATGTACACATGTACACCCGCTGTTAGCACATGTGCAACTGCACATGGAGCAGTGTTCAAACGTGCAGGGTGCCGTTTGCACCAGCTTTTATAAACACTGCCTGGTAAAATGCTGCAAAACTTGATTGAAATGCTAAGAATCAGGCATGAAGAAGGGTTTGGGAAAGATTGTGGTTTGGGTTAAAACACTTCATTCATTCAGGTTCCGTCTCATGGTTAATAAAATTAGCTCTTGGATAAAGTTTGGGTCCAACCGTGGTCATGATTAAAAGCCTGTAGTTTGCATAACAGCTGAGAAAATGCAATTAAATGAAATCATCATTGTGCCACTTTATACTGACACTATCATGCAGTAGGACTATCTGGTATGTAAGCACTTTTTTACCTTTTAAGTTTAATTCTACAAATCTATATTCTAACTTGTATGATAATACTTTTCTTCATGCCTTCCCCAAATCTCTCGCTTTCATTTCAGTTGTCTTATTTTATTCAACCAAACAGACACGTATTTAGTTTATGATCATGTACAGCATGAGACATTTTTACTTGACTAAACAGTTATTTTATTAAATAAATTATTAAATTTTTTGTTTGGCAACTAATTGATTAATTGCTGAAGTCTTTACTCGAATATAAATAGAAAAAAGTAAGAAATGGTGTGTTGAAAACCATGTTCGTCACTGTTATTACAGTGTTAATACAGTGTTTGCACTAGACCTCTTCTCTTTACACGTAAAAGTGTTGTTATGACTAATGCTGCTGCTCTCCTGCATAACATCTTATTGAGATATATATTTAACATTAATATCTGTATACAAATCAGCCCTGACATTAGAAACCACCACACAAAATCGCTGCTGATGCTGAGAGGAGAAGTGTATGATTATTATGTTAAATTCATGTCCTCTTCTAGCTAAAAGCTGGAAATATTGGATAACAGCATTTTTACATTGATTTTCTTAATGCATGTTGAAACTTAAATGAGGTTCTGATACTGGAGAGTTGGACTGTGAGCTCTGAGCTTCAGGACAGAAACAAAGCTGCACAATGAAAATACACTGAACCATGGTTGTTATCTATCAGTGTCTTCTGGACAACAATCAGCAAGTCATCAATAATCATCTAAAAAGACGGTAGGTTTGCCTTCAGATGAGCTTTTAATAAAGCAAGTTGTTACAGAGCCCTGCAGTGGTCGTGGATGAAATTAATAAAATGAGGACAGGTTTCTGTGATGACGTTCATATTTTGGGAATATTGGTGTATTTAAATAAAAATAAAACATAAAGGCTCAGTCACTATCCAACCTGAATAAAGTTTTTTTTGTACTGATGTGTCGACTTATGTAGGGCTTTAAAAATAGGGATACTGGTACTGGTGTAGGGATACTGGTACTGGTGTAGGGACACTGGTACTGTTGTAGGGAAACTGGTACTGGTGTAGGAATACTGGTACTGGTGTAGGGATACTGGTACTGGTGTAGGGATACTGGTACAGGTGTAGGGATGGCGGTACAGGTGTGGAGATACTGGTACAGGTGTAGGAATACTAGTACTGGTGTAGGGATACTGGTACTGGTGTAGGGATACTGGTACAGGTGTAGGGATGGTGGTACAGGTGTGGGGATACTGGTACTGGTGTACGGATACTGGTTCAGGCGTAGGAATACTGGTACTAGTGTAGGGATACTGGTACAGGTTTAGGGATACTAGTACAGGTGTAGGGATACTGGTACAGGTGTAGGGATATTAGTACAAGTGTGGGGATACTCGTACAGGGTTAATGCTGTCTCTCTTTCCTGTAGAAGTCATGCTGCAGCAAATAACCAGCACATTCTAATATTTTCACCCCAAACTGCACCACTAAGCCAAGGTGTGCATATCATTGACGTACGTGTCATACAGTAATCAGGTGTAGTTAGTAATCAAGAGTGTGTAGTTAAAAGTCAGCGTATACAGAGTGACACAGTCTGCACTGAGAGGACACCTGGGTGGCTTTTTGTTAGCTTTATGTTTCCTGTTTCAAAGCGATGGACAGAGTTGTTACTTCCGTGAGCACTTACTGTAATGCAAACCACAATCTTCCCCTAAACCAAAATAAGTAGTTTTTGTATCTAAACCCAGTGCACCGAGTTTATTATTGTAACCATGATGATTACTGAGCAGTCAAGGAGGGTGGAGTCAAGCCTTACTAAGGTCACATGAATAAAACATTCACATTCATTTAAACAAGGGAACATGATTCATGCAACCAGGACTGGCACCTTAGGGGCTCCAGCAGAGTGATGCAGCCCTGCGTGAAGAAAAAGTGAACTTTGCAAAGCAATGTGGCATCATCAGGCAGTGGTTTACTGGGCTGTGTGAACAAAGCATGTGAACTGTGTGAACTGCATCTGTTCATGTTCTAGGTGAAAACGTGATCATAATGACTGTGGAATAATTAATAAAATTGAGCGGCTTCCTTAAATTATAACGGATTGCTACTATATTTTGTTGTACTACAAAGGACTCCGTCCTAACATATCTTAATTGATATTCATTGTTGCCTTTTTTAGTCTATAAATATTCACGCTTTTTGTTTCTTACCAGAAAAACATTTAAAAGAGTTTGCAGTGATATCCCTTAGTACTTCTAGTCCCACCCTCCACACATCATTTTAGAGCAGCAGCCGTGACGTAGCCGGAGCCTCAGACCCCAAAAAATCAAGAATCACTTGCTCCAGCTTGTACATCTTAATTACCATGAATGTGGCTGCTTTTCTCTGCTCTGGAAGTTGTTAGGAGGTAAATTATTAGAATGCAAATCAGA
>OMLM01001615.1:20921-33640 GCA_900302695.1 Helostoma temminkii | reverse complement strand
ACCAGGGAACAGTCTTGACGCTTTGAAATCGATGTTCACTAAGCTTTACAGTCCAATGTCTGGTAAAGTATTGCAGGGTGTTAGACGTCCAGTTTTAGGATTTTAAGGCTAAAGTTCAACATTAAAGTACATCTGAATTAAACTCAGTTGCTTTGACAAATATGTATGTGTCTCTTCACAGCTCTCTAGGGGTCCGGGAAAGGTATAGAAGATTTATGGACATCCATTTTGATCCGAGTTTTGTTGCAAGTTTTGTTTGTTCTGACCAAATAAGTTAGGCTGTGTCAGATTAGATGTTCTACACCATTGATGGCAACCAACTTTGGTTGGTTTGGTAAGTTTGGTAACAACATACGCACACCCACATATGGGTACAGATGCAAGAAAAATGGATTTGCATCATCTCGTGCTCTAAGCAACAGCTCCAGCCCTAAGTGCTAAATTTAGAATGAGACCACCTCTGTTTGGGGATCTCAGTACGGTTGTTTTGGTCTGCACTCTAGTGCAATGACTGTGTTCATAACCAGACCAAATGAAACGCACTAAGTTTGAAAGAAAACTAAAGATTGTTTTAAATGGACTAAAGCCGCAGGTGTGAAAACACTCTACATTAAATGAATAATTATGTTGCTCAGTTGCTACTGGATGTGTAAATAAACTTTATGTCTTATTTCTGTCGCTCCCTAGTGGTAAAACAATCAGTTATTGCAGGTTTAAAATGTATTTAAGCATCATCGAGCAATTGTTGTCCTACAGACACAAATGAAAAAATATTTTTGAGGCTTCAGGAGAAATGCAGGAACAGCATCTGTCCTGCAGCCTCAGCGATTCTGCTGCTTCCTCCATCGTCAACAAAGTGTCTGTGCTGCTTTTGTTGCAAGAGAAAAATATAGCTCTTCCAGTTGTTGACAAGCAGCCCTGACAACCAGAATTACTGCTGTAATCTACCAGCCAACAACTATTTTTGTGTTTTCCCTGTACTCAGTTGCTATTGTAGGGAAGCTTTTTTCTGCCATTTTCTGCCCTTCCCAGCTAGAAACTGAAGAAGCATAAAGTCTGTAATGATAAATTATTAAACAACATTTCATAAGAATAACTCCAGGTTTCTTTATAGCGCTGTAGCCAGGCTGACAAAGAGTCATACCTCTGCTGAGCCTAGTATTCCCATAACTCAGGTGCAATGTCTTCATGAATTTCTTTACAAATAAAGTCATAAACATTAGGGAAAAAAAATGATCATATCCTCCCTGAAACTGGCATGGATGTACAACAGCTCTAGATTTGTTTGTGAGATCTCAGTCTTACTGAAAGTGCTTCTTCCCAGCAGAACATGTGGGGAAGATGCAGTCTTGTTTTTGTTTTTTTTTTGCATAATTCTATTGTTTTGTTAAATTCTGTAAGGTCTTCAAAATGCCTTGAGTTTCCTTTTGTTGTGATTTGCTACAACAAAGAATTAAATTTTCGCATACTTATGTTGGATTCAGTCAAATTATATATCTGCAAAATACACAATAAGAAAAATGCATGATTTATCATAAAAGGTAATTGTGAAGTAATAAATTTGCATTTGTTGGATTTGTTGGGTTTTCCTTATTATTTAGTTGTATTGTAAGGTCTTAAACCTTACATTGTAAAGTGCCTTGAGATGACTTTTGTTATGATTTGGCGCTATATAAATAAAGTTGAATTGAATTGAATTGAATTGCAGATACAAATAAAAATATATATTAAATGTTTATGTAACTAATAAGAATACATATCATAACTAAAGTTATGTGTAATAATAATAAATTATTAACAGTGAATTATTAATTTAAATTTAACATTTACAATTTAAAATGTATGTGATTAAAAATAGCTTTTCTGAAAAATATATTTATTACATTTTAATTAGTCTAGTAATGATAAATTTAAAACATTATGATCATAATTATTGTTTTAATTTTTTTTTTAAATATAGACATAGTAGAACTGCTAAATATTGACACATTTAATTAATTGAATTTGTTTGCAGGATTCGTAATTAACCCTTTTCAATTAGTAATTTTAAAATAATAATAAATGATTAAAACTTAACTTAAAATGCTGTAATTATTCCAGTGGTACTACCAGTACAATTTTGTACACAGTACATGCTGGGCTCAGTATTAAGGTGAGGACATGTCTGGAGACTGGATATTTCGTTCCTCAGTTGTTGACCACATCCTTTCCTTTCAGAGATCACTTCAAAATGTCAGTCAGGAACATTTGTCCAACGTATTGCGAGTGTTTTGGAAATGAGTGATGGCAGAAGAAACAACTGGTTGTTGATGGAGACGTTTGAGTATGACAGCAGCAGCAGAAGCGTGTCAGCTCTGCAGTACCTGCTCTCCTCTCTGAATGAATCCATCCGACTGATTGATTGTTCAGCTCCAGAGGCTCCAGGTTATGTTCAGGCTCTTATCAAAGCTCTCAGCAGCTCTCCATCTGTCAGATAGACTCCATCACTGCTGGCCTCTTGCTCTGATGTGGATCTGTCTCCGTCAGGTCATGCTCTCTGGGTCTGTGGCGGTGGTGATTATTGCTGATGTTTTCCTGCCATTGATTAGCTTTCCACAGGGCCGTCAGTCAGCGGCTGTAGGCATCATATGGGACGAGTTTGGAGTGAGAGATCAACACAAACACTGTCAGGATTCATCTGGTGTCTGTATCAGCACAGGAAATGAAAACTGTCCATTTGACAGGATGGAGAGTCAGGATGAAGACGGTTCAGTCAAAACAGAAACGGTCTGAAATCAAAACCTGACAAATAACAGTGGCCGTGAACTCTCAACATACAGAGGAAGCTAAATCCAAATGGTTGGTTCATTATTACAGTATCTAAAGTTAACTTAAAGCACTATGGACTTCTGTGGGTCCAGCACAGAGATACTTGCAGGATGTGTGATTTTTCTGGATTAGCACATTTATTGACCAACAATGTCTGGTCAATAAATGTCTCAAATGTCCAAAAGTGGGTTGCCACTATTAAACTCTAGAAGTATCAAAGTTTTTTAGTGGATCTGTGGTAAAGTTTTCTGACCCATCCACCCACTCCAGGAATAAATTACTGTACATGACATACGAATGACAAATTATGTTGTATGTCTGATGTTTTCTGAAACTGTATGTGCAAAACATTAACAGGCGTCCCAGCGAGGTGCTGTGCATCCCTTGTGAAATCACGGGTTGTTTACTCTAATGAAGTTCTCAGTAGGGGTGAACTCACATACTGGCCTCCTTCATTTACCCTTTTTAGACTAGAGACTTGAGATTGTGGCATTTTACAATTAGGTTGGCTCTTCATTATACTTTAGCTTTTTGTACTTTACCCTGTCCCAGTGATCTTTTTAAATAGCTACTGGTATATATATAGTATTTAGTATTGGACACTTCATGCTGAAGTTGCGACCTGTATTCTGTGGGGTCAGCAATGATTTCAATATTGGATCATACCTTTTACAGGATGGTTTAAATGGTTTAAACTGAATTTTTAAATATTATTATTGGACAAAAGTCAGGGTCTGAAACTAATGTTTACTACACCTGTAATTCACTTAAATTCAAGTTTATTTATATAGCGCCAATTTACAACAAAAGTCCTCTCAAGGCACTTTACAGTGTAAGGTTTAAGACTTTACAATACAACAAAAATAATACAGAAAACCCAACAAATCCCCATTGAGCAAGCAATAGGCAACAGCTCTGACTATAAGCTTTATCAAAAAGGGAAGTTTTAAGCCTAGTCTTAAAATTAGAGAGTGTGTCTGCTTCCTGAACTGGAAGCTGGTTTCACAGGAGAGGAGCTTGCCGCATGGAAGACTCATCATTAACATGAACAAACTGAAACCTACCTGACAGATAAGATTTAAACCAGCCTAGTGCTGTTTCTGTAATTCCAGCTATATGCTCCAGTCTGTGTAATAAAATTTTTGATCTATAGTGTCAAATGCAGCACTGAGATCTAACAAGACAAGAACAGAGAGGAAACCGTTGTCTGAAGCTAATAGAAGATTGTTACTGACTTTCACCAGAGCTGTTTCTGTACTATGATGTACTCTAAATCCTGACTGGAAATCTTCATACAGGTTACTCCTGAGCAGATGGTCACGTAATTGCTTAGCAACTACTTTTTCAAGGATTTTAGAAATAAAAGACAGATTGGATATCGCTCTATAGTTGCCTAAAATCCCAGAGTCAAGGGTTGGGTTTTTGAGTAATGGTTTAACTACAGCAAGTTTAAAGGCCTGTGGTTCATAGCCTGTTAGTAAGGATGAGTTGATCTGATCTAACACGGACATGCTGATTATAGGTAACACTTCAAAGTTAACACTGTAAGGTGTATAATAAGCTCTATGACCTTGTAGTTAATCAAGTGATGACATCTGATGTTTGCACACAATGTACTACACTTACAAACATTTTTCAAGTGTAGAATATGATGTACTACAAGCACGTCCAGTTTTGTTATTAAAAAATCACTGGAAAACCATTCCAGCAAACAAGTTTATGTGAATGAAGAAATCTTAATGAAGTTAGCACCATTATGTTTTCTCATTGGTTTTCAGACGATTGAGTTTTCCTCCTTATTCTGCAGTTTGCTGAACAAATACTGTTTTTTTTTCTCCAAACATGCATGAGTGGAGAGAAGTGCAAACCTCATTAAAAACCCTCTGGGGGGGCCGTATGTTTATTTCATGGAAATCAGCTCCATGTGTTCACTGCCATCAAAATTCCTCCAGACTGTGTAACAATGATTTTCTGGAGGTGTGAAGGAAGCAGAGGAAACACTCCAATCAGCGTGAAACAAATGCAAATTCACACACACAAAGAAAGCTGCAGACAAATCAACAAGAACGATACAGTTGACTGTGTCCACTCTGAGCCTACCTTCTGTCAGACGTCTGTCTGAAGCTTCATCGCCTTCATTGTCTTTCTCACTCAACCTGATTTAAGCAGTAAGTGAAATGTAAAGATAACACTAAGCTCTAGAGAACCAAATCCTGATGTAGACATTACATTACATTACATTACATTGACTTTTATAAATGTTAGTCACATGTAAAGGTACTGCGCTGCCATTAAGACTCTGCAGTTCACTTTGTTTTACAAAAAACAGATAAGACCAGTTAAAGACCAGATAAGACCAGAAAATGCACTAATGCTTCAGTTTAGTTCAGCAGAAAATGTGACTGACAGCTATAGCTATAGGGGGAGACTGGGGTGCATGTGTGTCACCACAAAGCACATGACTTTTCCACAGGGGGTCAGAGTTTGAGTCCAGTATAAATCAGCTGTTGCCCATCATTTTTGACTTTTACACCGGCCTCCATTTTGGGGCCACTGTAGGAGATGGTAACTGCCATTTTGGTGCCTGATGGCAAAAGTGTTGCAGTTTGAAGAGATGCCTGCTACTGTATATGGGGGCTTACAACAAATATAGGTTGTGTGAAAAGGTTGGACAGATGACCTATATGGGTGTTCAAGTTTATAGATCAGCTATAGTTAATTAAAACCTCAATTTAGAAGATGAACAGTTGTCCTATAAAACATCTGTTTGTTTGTTAGAAAAGGTGGAAAAGATTACGATTCCTGGATTTTCTGGAAGAAACATAAAAAATTCAGAGAATACTATCAATACTATCAATAGTGGTAGTTATCACTATGGGGAAAATATAAATTTATAAACAAAAATCAAAAAAATCTGTCACATAATTGCTAGGTCACAGTATTCAGAACAACAAGTCAACGTCGGGAAGAGGCATCGGGTCACACAACCCAGGTCCAGAAAATCCCAGAGGACTGTTGTTCAAGTCCAGTATGAATCATTAGTGATGAACATGTAAAGCACATCAATAAACACTTTCTATATGAATTGGTGTTGACCCTGCTGTGTATTGGCCTAAACATCACCCGCTGGCTTTACCAAGTCATTGTTATATTGCTTCCATGCCAAGAAAGCAACAGTAGAATAACAAACATTATGTTGTTATTGCAACAGTTTAAGTGCAAGAAGAATTGGCGGCATAGCAAAACTACCAGGTGGTGATAATGTTGCTGTTTGGTGTTCACCACTGTGCAAATGTGAAGCGCCTATTCTAACCAAAAGTTTGACATTAAATATCCTAGTTCTTAATTTTTGGATACTTTCCTGATGGATTTCTGAAACCTTGAGTGTGAGACAAAGAAAGAAATATGTAAAGAGAGCTTTAGTCCTTTCAGATATTTAATGCGGTGCCTGGAGAGACACTGTGCTCTGCATAGCAATGACAAGAAAGAGAATGTAAATTTCAGACTGAGTTTGGATGAAATGTGTTCAGTGCTGACATTAGGCCAGTTCCATTCAGTGCATGCTTCTCATTTTAAAGAAACATTAGACTTATTTCTTCTCTCACTGTCGCTCTCTCACCACCAATAGAAGAACTGAACCAGTTGGCAATCTCACTCTCATCCACACAGTCCTGGCTTTGTTTTATAGCTATGTCTGTAAAATTATCTCTGCTTGTTTGTAAAAATAACCAACTCTCATTTTTTTATTTAATTCAGAACTGGAAATGAAACATTTAATGGACAGTGAAGTTTCTTAGCAGAAAGCAGGAAGGTCACAAGAATAAATTATTTGAATTTTAAAGAGGAATTAACTAATTTTAGATTATTTCTGTGTTTTCTTCTTTGTTTTTAGTGTTTCTGTTTTGTTGAAGAGATGTTAGTAACAATAGCCGCTAAATTTAGGTTGCACCGCACGACGCCTGCCATGCAGTGAGAACTGGGAACTTCTTCATAGCTTATCGCTATGTGCAAAATGAGCCAGCAAAATAAAAACACAGTAAAAAACAGAAGGCCTGTGTGTTACCCTGAAGCATTAAATGGACCAGAACAGCTGATATACAGCAAGTCTGGTCCCATTTACATTTAATTTCTTAGGTAATATTCAAAAAATTAATTAGTGCACTTTTGCTTATTACATCTTCAGCAGACACATAACGATAAGCCTAAATAAATAAATATATTTATAAAGAATAAGATAAAAAGATTTTTTGTGTAATTTATGATTTTTTTATTTTATTTATATTGACATTACATTTTATTCATTTTTTTTACAGCTAGGTTTCCATAAAAAACAATCAAAAAACAAGCAATATGAAAATGTGACTTCATGCACCACTGTTGTTACATGAACATCAAAGTTAATGTTCCTCCACATGTGTTTGTGTTTGTTTCTGAAACCGACCAAGGTATAATTTCATGTATAGATCATTTCCTCTGTGCAGATTTTTCATTCTGATGTGATTCCCTGACACTGTGATAAAATGTGTCACTGTGCCATCATGTTTAATCACTAATATCTAAGATTTTACTGCTGCTGTCAGAGGCTCGTATTTTACTTTCACACAATAACAGTTGCACAATCTTGATATAATGCTCCTTAACTACAGGGTATAAATTAATTAGCCAACAACTGGACAAGGATCAGCAGAGAAAATGTAATGTTGGCTAAGATTAACAAGTGTCACAGAGAGAAAATTTACTTTTTAACACAAAAATCTTATTTAACATTTTAAAACATTGAGTAGTATCGGTAGGTATTTCTTTGGGCTAGATACAGCTCCAACAATCAGACCAGCTTGGGCTGACACCTATAAAACTGTTCAAAAGTTTAGGGTCTCTTCGAAATGTTTTAACCTGTACTAACATAAGTGTTAAAGTGTGTGAAATAACAAAATAGCAGACCCAATTACAGACAAAGTATGTATTGATAAATAAGAATTTTTACAACAAAATTTTAACACAAAAAGAGCAAAAGTCATAAACAGAAAATCACTCAGAAAGGAGAAGAGTCAAAACCAAATCAGAGAGCCAAATACATATTAAACTGAAAAGAGAAAATAGATACAGTCCACAGATTCATACAGCTCACTGTCTCTCTCCCTGGACCTTCATATACTCCTAGCCCACTTGTAACTTTCAGTCTCAACTTCAGGTCCCTCAATCCTGAACAGTTTTCTATCATGGTCTCTGCATCCCTGACCCCACCGCAGGTCTTCTCTATCCTCGACACAGACACAGCCACGGACAACTTCTGCAATACACTTTCAATCTGTCTGGATGGTCTCTGCCCCCTGTCTTTCAGACCTGCTCGTCTCTCAGCTCATAATCCCTGGCTCACTGACAGGATCCATGAGTATCGCATCATGCTCAGGAATGCCAAGGGGAAGTGGCGCAAATCCAGGACCCCGTCAGCTCTAGCTGAATATCTGCTTGCCTCTTTTTCTCACAATATCAATACTACCAGGACAAACTTAGCAACACCACTGACACCAGAAAAGTGTTCACCACTTTCAAATCACTCTTCCTTTAATTCTAATGTTCTTTCTCAGAGCAACCTACTTGATGCCAACCAGTCTGGCTTCAAGAGTGGTCACTCTACAGAAACAGCACTCCTCACAGTTGTGGAAACCCTGCAGGCTGCAAAAGCTAGGAGACAGTCCTCTGTCTTAATGCTACTTGATCTATCTGCAGCCTTTGACACCGTGAACCACCAGATTCTTCTATCCACTCTCTCTGACTTGGGCATATCTGGTACAGCTCTGGCCTGGCTTCGTTCTTACATATCTGGTCGAACCTTCAAGGAATCCTAGCAGGGGTACGTTTCCAACTCTCACAGCCTCTCTACCAATGTGCCACAGGGCTCAGTTCTCGGCCCTCTACTTTTTTCCTATCATTGCTATGCTGATGACACACAGCTCTTCTTGTCCTACTGGATGACTCATTGATGCTCAAATCTTTGCTTCATGTAGCTGCCTGCATCAGATTCAAAGCTCTGACTCTTGCCTACAGAGTGCTTGACTCAACTGCATCTATCCACCTCAACTCCGTCATTCAGATCTACATTCCTTTCCAACCACTGCGCTCTGCCAACAAACGGCGTCTGGTGAGCCTATCACAAAAAATGCAAAGCTCTTCAGTTCTGTGATCCCAAAATGGTGGAATGAGCTTCTGAACTTTCTTATACCTGAAATCAGACAGGGGAACAAAGACTGGTGAGTCATGACTGAGACCAGTGACAAACAGGAAGGGAACTGAGGGAAATACTACTACACAAAGTGCCATTAGAAAACAGGACTAATGTTTGGTCATGATAGTCATTTGTTTGCCCATAATATGTAGATATTGTGTTAAAAAAATAGTTTCTATGATGGTGTCTATCTATTTTTAAGGCTTTTCTAAGAAATTTTCCCCAAACTTTTGAATGCTAGTAAACATTAGAAATCTGTGAATGCAAATTTCAGAGGTCAACAATCTCAGGTGAATTTCTCTGTCACAGGTTAAACTCAGAGCTGAAAGGAAGCTCCTCCACCCACCTCCTGACCCTGCCCCCCTGCTGTGTCCCTTCTTATCATCTAATCGCTACATTATTCAGCCAGCTTCTCTTACTGCTGCTGGATTTATGGTCTGGCTTTAAGTCAGAGGTAGAGCAGCACATTAGACCGATCTCAGCGGTCTGTGTGGAATTATTACACTCACTTTACTGCACAGTAGGAGGATTAATTAAAGGAAACACAGAGGTGCTACATCACCAGGCCGTCACTTCATTTCCCACAGCAGGCACACAGGATATACAACACTGTGTGCGGCTGCTGCCCCCACTAATACATACAATACCACAAAGAGTACTCTTTACTACAATACAGTGAGGCTTCAGGATTAATATTTCTTTGCGATTAAGCGACATGTTACACATAATCAAAAGGAGATTTCAAAGTTAACTTTCACATTTTTATGCACAGAATAGTGAAAGAAGTTTTGCACATGTAGATAATAAAGTCTTTCAAACTCTTCTGAAGTTGTATGAAATGCTTTCTTTGACCATGTTCACAATTGGTTTTAAAATACATCTAAATCATGTTCAGCAGACCACTTGTGTTCACGTTTTGTTACTACTGTGTCAGAACATACTTGTTTCGACAGAACATAATTGGTCAAATGATTTGAGTGATTGCATCTCAGTCCTTTTGGTGGTTGTATACATTTGTATTTGCACTGATCAGCTAAGATTTATTATAAAACAACATGCAAATGTGGTCTTTGACTTTCTATGGACAGTGAGTCATATTGAGCTGCAGTTACAGAGAATTTTATACTAAAAAGGCTGCAACTTTGGAAGGTATCCAATTAGTATGACTCATTCAGGAGGCTGAAATAAGTTGACTTCAGATACAGTTCAGGCATTAAAGGTACGCATGCTTTTATTTTTTTCACTCTCTCATAGAGCTCTTACATCTGTAATGTAAGTACATTTCTGTCTGCAGGAGGAGAGCGTGAGTTGGTCTATATTAGCAAGACAGACTTGATGTCCTGTGAGCCTGTCTCGTAGATTGTAATGAGGCTCATGTTGTGATGAGATACTTGGTATAATGGGACAACCCATCACCTCATTATTTTTAATTAGCTCCACCTTTTTAGTCTTGTTACCGTACGGTGCTGAAATTTGCACAGCACCTGCCAGTTTTCAACAGTTTTTTTGTTTTCAGGGCAGTGGATCTAAGAGCCACACTGTATTAATCAGCATTATTTTTTTCAATCAAAATTAACACAGTTTTGATTGCTCTGATAGCCACTTAAAACTTGTTTTGTCCTTGTAAAGACACTTCATTAAAAATGATCCAAAAACATTTGCATCCAAAATATTTCAGTTTACATGATGATTTAGTTTTTACAGCGTTCTCATCCCCTGTGGTCTTATTCACTTCACGAGTTGGCATATGTATCACAATCAACTGAATAGAAACACATGGGATAATATCAATATCAGTGTAGTGGAACAGCTGGATTATGTCCCCTCACTCTGGTAAACTGTGCTTAGTCTGCACCGTCTTGCCCCGTCTTGCTCCATCCCGAAGTCGGTGCTGCCGTTGCCAACATCAGCTACCTCGCATTTCCTTAGGAGTGCCTGTAGTGCGGAAGCACATTCATCCTCCTGCAGGACATGGAGTTGTTCAGCAAGCTCTTCAACTCCCACCTTTTAAACAGCTTGGACGGGCCATGCAACCACCATCAAGGTGAAACACATTTGACAGGAGGGTCTGCATCCCTGTCATTCCCCTCAGTGCCTTGTAGGTTGGTCATTTCAATGCGCTGTGTAGTAGCTGGCCCCAGCATCATGTATCCTGACCTTGTCCCCTGCTACATGAGGAGCTACTAACATTGGTGTATGCATGCATGTCTGTGAATAGATTGGAGATTGGTTCCAATCCAACTAAATTAATGATCACATGCATCCTCTGAGGATGACTGGAAAAGCTGGTCTGTCTTAAAGAAGCATCCATGCACCCTGACCACAGGAGGTTATTCCTTGTACACGTGGATTATGTAATAAAGTTAAAGATAGTCTCTTCACTCAGAGAATCAAGGTTACAACTATAACCTCTGTCTTGCATGATTGCATGTTTTCTGAACACCAGGTTTACTCATTCTTTGTGTGACTGGTGACAAGTATTTAAAATGCCAAAAGCAGAAGTACCTGAAAGTCTGGATGTGATCATGAAATGATAAAGGCACATTTGTATCTCATGTCCACTGTAACACTATCAGCTAAGCACAGTGTCAGGCAACCTGTTCTTTCCTCAGATCCACATTTTAACATATATCTTCATGCTGCAGCCTTTTTCCAACCTTGATGAGCATCATCAGGATAAGCAGTAAACAAAAGAGCAATAAGAGCTCAGTTGTAATAAGGCTTTGATTCATCCTAGTCCCTTGTCTCCTGCTTTTCAGAATCACCTGCAGGCCTTAATTTCACCAGACACATTTAACATTGCACCTGCTGCATTGAAGAGGTAAACATTAAATCCCAGGCTAAAACACGTAGTGTAATAAAGCCAGCTTTTAAAAAACAAAAAGGGCTTTTCATAATAGAATTTAGATCAAAACACATTTTTTTTAATTCCACCTGTAACTGAGCAGTACAACCACAATGTGTGTAACAGTGTGAATGTGATCAAACTCACTAAATCCATCAAAAGTTGGTAAAATAATTCTTGATATAAGAGAACAAATGCTCTCAGTGCACCTTTGGTGTATGTGGTGCTTTCACTTTAGTTACACTGATATGTCAAAGGCCCCATATTATACTTCTTTTTAACATGTTACTTAGCTGGTCATCATAGCAACACTGCATGAAACTGCTGGAAAAACTGCTGACACACAGGGATAATGGAGGATGCTGAAGGAACGCTGTTCTTGTTTCTCGTATGTTGCTTATATGTTGTCTCAGCAAGGACACAAATTTGGTTTCAGAAGAGACAGAAGGCAACAAGTTTTTTTGAGTTTTTTTTTTGAGTTTGTATACATTTTTGGTACAAATTTTGTCAGTTCATTCTGTAGATGAAGATGACAGTATTGTTGTAGAAGTTAAATAATAAATGGGAACATAAAGAGGTACATTTATGTACGTATAGTTTTTAGTATTTTAATTTTCTGTTACTTCATACTTCGACATTTCAGAGACAAATATCATATTTTTAATCCACTACTTATACTTTTATTTACATTTATAGTATAGTATAACATTTAAACCAAGTAACTACATTGCTACGTACTCTTTGGAATCCGATGTGATAATAAAAACACTAGAGTAAATAAAATATGCTCCATCATCATCAACATTAAAACAATGTACAAATGCAACTATTGTAATTGAT
>OMLM01001612.1:0-11964 GCA_900302695.1 Helostoma temminkii | reverse complement strand
GAAGAGATACAGTATTAGTATTCAGAGCACAGGGAGGAGAAAAGGGAGAGTGAGCGAGCGAGAAAGAGAGTGAGAGGGAGGGGATAGAGAAATAGAGAGGAGGAAAAACACAAGGAGTGGGGCAAATATAAGAGAAGAACACAGGAAACGGGGAGGAAAAGAGGGGAGGGGAGAGATACCTTATCGTTCATTTCTCCCTCTCAGTCTGTCACCCCGGTTAGGGGGCTCATTGCTCGGTGCGCCTTAGAGACGAGAGAGAGGTGGACAGAGCCAAAGAGGGCGGAATGCCCCTTTACAAGCGTCGCATCTGACTAAAACAGGAGAGAAGCTCGTAAATCGGAAACTGGACAGAAAGGAAGACAGTGGTTTCTGCAACGCCAAGGTAGGAAGATATTGCTTTCGTAGGTAAGATGCATTCGCGTCAGGTTCTGCGATGTGTGCGTTGTTCGCATCATATCTCCTTTGATCCTGCATCCCGCACTGGGCTCTGCTGAATGTGCTCTAAATCTGGCAGCATGTGTCTGTTTTCCATGAATTTTTAATGTATATTATTTGTGCATCACCGTGTCTCTTCCATATTGCATTCTACCAGTGGTAGGTATATGTTTTGTGCATATAGAGGGATGCCTATTTTGTGGAGGCAGTCTATAAAGCTATGTAGGCTGTGCTAGCCAGTATAGGAGATAACAGTCTCGTATCTGTATTACAAGTGAATCAATGGCAGCCGTCCTCATGATTTAACTTTTTTTTTCTCACCCAAAGACTGATATAAGACCAGAACAGACAGTGGGGTGCGCGCACGAGCACGCAGAAAACACACAGAAGACAGGTTGACGTGCGTAAGACGTGCGTAATTCCCCCTCCACCCACACCCACACCCCCTCCACCTCATCCCACTCCACGGTACCATCAAAGGCACAGTTGCTTTGGAACCCCCATAGAGAACAGTATATTTATGCGAATGGTCAAAAAAAATTCAAAAAACAACTGAGACACACTGACTCACCAACTCTGACGGTAGGTGAAAAATGAAGTGGGGTTGCCTGTGCGCTTGTGTGTATGTGATTACATTCCCTGGCTGTAAATAGGTCCTGCTCTGCAGCTCCACTAGCAGTACAAGACACAGGAAGAGCACCACCAATATCCCAGGGTTCCTGGCTGGCCCCTTGTTCTCTATTTCCTCTCCTATGTTATAGATAATTTAGACAGTTGCAGTTTCAACAGGCCTAGAGTGGTGGAAGCTGTGAAAGCCTGAATAGCAACATTTGTTATGTGTGAAAGTGGGATAGAAATACATAAAGATCCAAGGAAATAGTGTCTGCTGGATCTGTATGTTTGTTTGATTGCATGTATTACACAGGTATATGGTCTTGTGCAGACAGTGGGGTTCACTTTCACCCATCTCACATTAGATATTTGCTGAAAGTGTGTCCAGGAGCTATTATAAGACAGTCTAAATTGGAACAACCTTGAGGCTGAGGCTCAGCAAAGCTATTACCTCTAGTCAATAGGCATTAATATCCTCATGCTCAGTCTTGGCCTCATACGACACTGTCTCTGTCCTGGCAAAACCACTCCACTGGAGTAACCAAAAAGATGCATTTGTAGTAGCACTATCTGTTTACCCCTGTGCATCAATCTGTCACAGGCCAATGAGCAGAAAGGAGCGATGATAGCATTGTCTCATTCAGACATCAGTGTGGCCTAGAAAAGAAGTGATGCAAAACAAAAAGGAGGACATGCAAGTGCAGGTAGAGAGAGGTCATGACCTCTATGAATCAGGGAAAGTCCTGAAGAATAGTACATGATCTAAGGGTACATGAGTACATTGATTTGAGGTGCAACATAACACGGTTTCACCCAGCAGGGTAGAGCAGAGCAGGCAGCTTCAAAGTCTTGAACAGAGAGGATGGGTCACAGGGCCAAGTCACCAGTCTCTGTGAAGCAAACAAAAAAAACTGGACATTACACGTGTTTAATCAGAATGTGAAAACTGCCATAAATGCAGAGACATGGAAAGTGTGAAATTAGCTTTAAACACTTAAGAACATTTAAAGTCTTTAAAACAAAAAACAACAACAAAGGCATTCAGGGCAAGGACGAGAGGTTCAATTAAAGATGACTTCCAGGTACAGATGAAAACAAAAGAAAGAGCGTGGCAGCAGATAGGAAGACTTGAAAGCAGGTTCAATGAGATCCGCCTGAAATATCCAATTAGGTATATCCAATGGATTAGTCTCTTTTGTCTACAGAGGCATTATGTTCTCTCACAAAAAGGGTCTAACTGTTCTCACTTGAATTTTGCAATTATGAAAGTGTTCGGTGTCTCCCTATAAAAACAGCAATAAATGGTGAATTCTGTTAGTTCAAGCTTACAAAAGAGTGACAAGTTAAATAGGAGACAACTGAAAAGGATTTTGTGAAATATGAATAAAGACATGATCTCACAACTCAGGATGTTAAGTGGACTCTAAAATTGAAATCTTAAAAACCTCGAGGTAATACTACTACTACTGTTTTCACTGCTAATACTATTGATCCAGCTGCAGTCTGAAACAGACTCACGTGTGATATATTTTATTCAGCATAAAGACATAAGGATTCAAGAAAATGAAATGTCAAATGATTGAAATGGATCACAGGTTTGTGGTACCCATCTTAATACTTCTACTTCTTATTCAGCAGACAGCAGCGTTTCAAATGCCTTATCACTGTAATTCCCTAACCCAGCTGAGGTGTGTGATTCATCCCTCAGAGACAGATTCCTCTTACAGATTTTTGATTTCAGTCGCACTCTCTAACATGATCCTTTTTACTGAAAAGCCCGCCCCCTGGGTTTTATCAAATTCACCCAGCTCAAGGATTTGTGTTTTTTGTGGCATTTTTGGGGTGGAATTTCTGAGCAGGGGAAAAAACCAATGGATTTCTTGTATGAGGAGCACTGAGACAAAAAATAAGAAATACAACTACTCAAAAAAGAGTGACAGAGTGCATTCAATATTAGATAAATATTTATTGGTGTATGCCCCAGCAATAAAAAATAAGAGTACTGTGTTGAGTTGTTTTTTTCGCCCCTCACACTTGGATGTAGCGATGCGTTTTCTCACTCTAATTTGTATTGGATTTTTGGATGTTCTTTTCTGAGCTCTCTCTGTGCACCTGAAGGCGGCTCCAAATCTGTCCTTTCTGTTCAAATGCAAGAATGATCCATTCATTTTAAAGGGATACAAACATAAATGCTTCATCTGCTTTATTACCTCTAAGCTAGATTGAGGATGTAAATGTTGGACTGAGCCATTAAAAATGAGGTATTTAGCTGATGCTCTTATCCTAGGTGATTAACCAGCCAGGGGAGGAACGTCTTCCTCAAGGACACCCATTCAGGGTTGAATTTGCTTGTATATATTAGATATACCTTCATATTTAGGTTTATATACATTGACACTAATAAATACCCCAGTCTTTTTTTTTTTAAGTATTTTTTACGATCAGATTGACCCTTCCATCATAATTGAGCACAGGCCTCTCTGACTTTCTCTAATGTGGTTGGACAGCATCTGCGTATACTGATGTTATTTCCTTGTAGTGTGATTAGACTCTGACCTTGCTTGCCGTCCTGTCTCCTGCACCCTGTTGGACAGTGATCTTACTGGTTGGCTGGACCGTGTTGTGGCGTATTTGTTCCCTAAGATTATTGATCCCAGGCAGAACAGCAGTCAATGGAGCGTCTGTGGGAGGTTTAGTGTTCCTCTGTACACTACACTAGGAATGCACACTTCTGGGCGTGATGCTATCTGAATGGAATGGTTCGTCAACTTGTTTCTAAAGGCACGTTTATCTATGAATAACCAGTCTTTGTAAATATTTTGCTTGTTGTAAATTACATCCCCAAACCCTTGATTACCATTGTTGCTGTGTCACCCTTGCCGCCAGCTTCCTGTGTTTTTTTTCTGACCCTCTCTGCTCCACTTTCTTTTCCCCTCCTTCTTTATCTGTCTCGCCTCCAATTTAATGTCAGCATCTCTCTTATCCCCCTCTCTCCATCTTGTTCTTCCTCAGTCTCTTGCTACACAATCGTTCTTTCTGTCTGTCTCTTCCATTTCTTTTTTCCTCTCCCTCCTTCATGATGCTTTAGCTGGCATTTGAGGCAGGCAGTTTAGGGCCAGACAGCCATTCCTCAGACTGAGATATCCTGGGTTTTAAAGTCATTCAGACAGATTTACTATCTTAATGGGAAGGAGTGGGGGGTGTAAGTGGAGTGCTGGTGTAGGATGTTGGGTCTGGATGGCGTTTTGATTTGCTAATTTCAGATTCGTTTGTAGAATAGGCTGTGCTGAAATGTACAGATAAATAGACTCCATTATCCGAGTTTCCTTTAGACTGACAGACTATCCTAATGTTACAATCAGCTTCTTAAAAGAGACAGTGACAGAGGCCGAACCTGAGAGGAAGGTGGGTTTCTGTCTTCAAGACAAGATGGAAAACTAGAAAGAGAGTGGAATTATTTCTTGTTCTGGATCTTGTTCAGAGTGAAATACGTCTTTGCCTAATGTGGTGATTGATTGATGGCTGGGAGACAGATGGACACATAAGTAGCACTTTGCTAGCAAGGTGCCACTCAATGCACAAAGACTGACTTTGACATTTTACAGAACAACATACATCAAATGATCAATAGTCCTTCCGTTGTCTGATGAGGTACCTTGCCTGAGAAATAGGTCTGCTACTTCACAAGGACAAGTGTCTCGGTGGAAACGTGAGTGGACCTCTCACCAGGAACGTTGTTTTACCATTTATAGATTTTTCAACACTAGGGCTTGTGCCACAAAACACAAATGGATCAGTATTATTAGACACAACTTTGCATACATTCTGCTCAGTCAGAGACTCTGGAGACTCAGAGTCTGTGAGAAACCAGAGTTTGGGCATTGACCTGTTTTTATTTAGACAGAATGAGTACAAAAATCATAACAGTATGCTAAAGAAGTTTAGTTTCTTTCAAATGGAAGGACATGGACTACACCCATTCAGACATTTAACATATTTTTATATCTCCATGTAATATTTTTTTAGTTTATTTCAAAACATTGGTTTACCAGTGTCCTTATTGTTATTTTGACTGTGCTGCACTTGACTTCAAGCAACACATTGATTGATCCATTCTAATTGTTTTTCAGGTGATGCTGGAGGAGAGTTTCAGAGAGTCCCAGCGTATCAGACAGTGACTCTCAGTCCATGCTCATGTGGTGGAGAGACTACAGAAACCGAAACATTCCACCAATTCCTGTTGGAGCTAGATGACTAAGAGCTCATCTCTGTTTTCCAGCTTACAGTGAAGAAAAAAAGCTACCTATCTTCAGGCTCCCGTGTGCACTTCAGGCATAACTCTGCATTCCTCAGCCAAATCTATTCGCAAAGAAGATTTTGCATCTAGAGTGTCTCTTCTTCATGTTGCAATTTCACCATGGCCCAGGACCTCATAAGTCAAGTTCAGTAAAGGTAAAACACGCAAACAACTTTATGACATTATTAAACGTATTACATTTTTTCGTTTACTATAATGAAGCAGCACATGAAGTTAAATCTGAGGAAGCTGGTATTGTTTTTCAGCCGAAAAAATAGACAGGAAAAAAGAAGCTGTGCCACTTTCTCTTGCGGTGGTTACTTCAGTATGTTCAGTACAAGAGAGCTTGTAATTACCTAAATTAGACAGTAATTACAGTAAAGAGTGTTTTGCTTCGAAATATTGTGCAAAGCTTTGATATAATTGACCCATTGGTCAGTTTTAGACACCAGAATCATCACTGTATGCCCAGGAAATCATTGGCTTTAAGGCTTTGCACAATTAAATATGCACAATGATGAATGAGTATTGAAGTATCTACTATGACTCAAAATAATAATTTACATATTTAAATAATGGAAAAAGAACCTGTGGCTTTAACTATGTAGTTGTGTAACAAGTTGTGTACCCATCATCATTTAGTTTGTTCATTTTGCAAGATAATACCCTCCACAAATGTACCCCTTGTAATTCACAGCAATTTTAATTTTATTTTCATATGAAGACTTGTTTTCGATAACAGGATTTATGTGGTGCCAAACCCACTCAAAGAATCGAGTATGCAGCTTTTTTAGTTAAATCCAAAATACATTATTTGTATCTTCTGCTTTGATTTAAGGCTGTTTAACTCTTTGGTTTCATTACTCCATCTATACATAATCTATACTGTGCCTTGATTAGTCATCCTACTATACAATGGAAATCCTTGGAAATTAATTAGTAGTTTGAAAAATGCAATGGCAGTGTAGTGAGAAAAAATATCCAATTGATTAAGTATATCCTGACCGTCAACATATTGTATCAGGAAGTGGCTTATAGTAATGAGAAAAGACCCAGAGATGAGATTGGATGGTTGAATAATTGACATGAACTATATCTTTATTCTGAGTTTGACCAAACTCAGCACAAACCTGACAGATGTTGTCACACCAGGATACTTAAAATTTATTAGTGACTGCAGCAAGGTTACATTTCCGCACTTCTTGCTTGATGCCAGTTGCCTAGTATCACTCTTCATAGTGAATGCTAAAAGGATATTATGTAGCACTAGAGCAAATGATCTATCAGGGACACACTGATGGCTTTGGCATCTGATGGCTTTGGCATCAGTGTTCTTACTTAATGGGTAAGATGACCAGTGCGCCAAAAACTTGATTTGTACACTTTCATGTCCTTTCTCTCCTTTTATCTCTTTTAGGGAAACTGAGAGGGGTGGGTGTCGCTCAATTATCCATGGGCACATCAGTCTGGTTTCTGTGATCCAGACCGAGACACCCTGCAGAGCCCCTCGTGTTCTTCCTTCATTACTGTCCCTCAGCTACCTCTGCCTCCTCTTTCTCAGCTCTCACCTTGTAGAAGGTGGACGGGCCAACGCTCTGCTTCCCCAAGCGCCGTCCGACAGGTGAGGGCGGCGAGGGCTGCGCTGTCATTGGCTGACTGCTGGTGAAAGTGCGATGCGGATTGGAGGATGTCGGGGGACTGGGATGAAGATCTATGTAAGAAGGCACTGGTGCTGGTGGAGGAGCTGTGCTTCAACTCCCCAAGAGGGTACAGCCAGAGTGAACGTTGCCAGGAGTTCAGCTACCTCCTGAGAGGTCGCAACAGAAGCCTGGACACTGGTAACATACACCTGCAGCTTTGCATTCATTCAGACTGTGTCTGCATACAGTATGTAAAGATTTACTTTGCTCTCAGAGGATTAGTCCATGTGAATTTGAAAGTGGCTTATAAAAGTTGGTTGTTTTCTCCTTGACGTAGAACTGAAGCTGTAGTTAGCTTGATTCATGTGACATTAAATGTGCACCAATAATACGTTTCCCGGGGGAAAGAAGTATCAAACATCTCCTGCATTATAAACCTCTCCTTCTCACCGGATATGCAATATGTTCCAGTGCACATGATTTTAACTGAATATTTGAGGGAGATGTGTGATGAATCTGTGAAGGAGGATAATTTGAACTTTACAGACACCTTTCAAGAGGCAAGTCTTTATCTTTGATAAAGATTTTCTGGATGGCTGTAAGCAAATGGTCAACCACTTAACAGGCATAACAGTAATATGGGCTTCTTTAAAGGCTTTTAGTATGCAGTTAAATGTTTAGCATATTTTGTTACAAATGCACTAACATTCCAGTATTGTCATAACTATTATAGAAACGAATAGGCACATGACATATTGTATGTTATGCTTTAAGGCAAAGAGCTGGCCAATGTTACGAAGAGCGCTCATGTTTAAAGATAGTTAGAGGTACAGTGCACTCAAAGCAACAAACCATGAAATATTCATCTGCTAGATTGAAATGGCTACAGTACAAGTCCATCCCATTTCTTTTACGAGCCCCAAAAGAGTCTCGATAGAATTCTGCGATTGTTATCTCATAGCTGGATCACAAATGTATTTATTTTTTAAACAAGCCGAGTAGGTATAGTGCTCTGCACCTTGGAGTGAAGAGTACTGTGTGCAGGTTCTCACTGTAACATTTGGAAGTGCATTGCACTGCTATGCAGATTAGCATGTGTATCTGTGGCTCAGTGTAGATTAGCCTGGATTGGCTGTGTTTTGCCTCTGGAGATTTGCATGGCTCTGTGAAGAAATGTCACTCCATGGATTTAGGCGTTGGCCCCCTCGCTTACCAGATGTGATTTTTCGGTGTTTGCTGACGGAAGTCTCCGAGCCCTCCGAGGACTACAGCAGCTGAAAGCTGTCAGTGAATGGCTTGTGTAAGCAGTGAAGATGTGTTTGATGTGAAGCAATGTACGACTCCCAGTGGGCTTGCATCAGTTGCTGAGTGACAGGGAGTCTCAGTCCCTCTTCGCGGTGTGCTTCAGAGGCCTCCTACTCACCCACCTACCCGCCCGCTGACTGGCTTTTTATGCTTTGTGGATTAGCGATGGATCTTTGGCAGGATCAGTGCTCAGGAAGGTACAGCGACAGCCCTAAAGAGAGACAAATGGAGGAGAGTGGTTTGGCCTCCGCCAGTCCCTGCACACGTTTGATCACAACCGTGTTTTATCAGCGCACCCTGATCTGCCAACCACACACAACCTACTCCTCTGCCACTTCACTTTGTTTTTTCCCCCTTCAGATCAATACATTAACCTTTCTCATCCTTAAACCCCTCCTCTCTTCAGATTTCCCTCTAAATCATTGTCAGGTTGTTTTCCGCCATCTCTGTCTGCCTGGCTTTTTCTCACTCTATCATTGCCTCCTTGGTTTCTACTATTTCATACATGGTGTAGTAGTTGCGTCGCATTTATCAACCACCCCTTAATCTTCCCCCTCCTCTTGTGTGGAAATGAAAAGAGGGAATAAACCCATTCAGCTTGTATGTCTGTTCCAACATGGGTGCCAATCTGTTTTCAACCCTCTCCAACCACTCTCCAAACTGTGGTTTGGATTGTTTTTTTATTTCTCTTCATTTCTATTCATCACTACTGCGCTTTGTTTCCTGATGTTTGTAGCTCATCCTATCTTCCGATGTCCTCTTTACCTCTGCTCCTGCTTCACCACTTTACCCTCCCCCGTCTCCACATCTCCGTCATGCTCTCTCCTGCCTTCCTCTTATTTCCTTTTTTTCCCTCTCTGTCCCTTGTTCCTCACTTCCCACTTCGTCTTGTTCCCCACTACGACAGATCGATGTCCCCTTGCCCATCCCCCACCTCCAGTGATATCTTTTGAACAAGTGCTGATTAATGATATACACAGACTGATGAATAATTCACCAAAGAAAGAGCTAGGAAGGAGAGGCAGTGAAGGAGGGAGAGAAGGTAGGAGTGACAAACAAAGAGACAGATGCTGAGGAGAGGAATAAAGTCAGAGTGTGCAGAAGCAGACAGCATAGGAAAAGAAATGACAGCAAGGAATCAAGGGTGTTTGAGGGGATTATACAAAGGAGAGTGTGAAAGAGACAGAGCAGGAACCGAATTCTAGAAGATGTTCCCCAGGGCTGGAGGACTGGCTGCTGTTGTCTTGTTTTCACTCATTTGCTTGTTGTCAGTCGCTACAGATAAAATTTCTTTTCTGTGTGATTTAACAGTGTTTATGTCTTTGTCACGCACCATGAATTGGAGTAAATTGAGGGAAAATAGGTTAAAGAAAAGAAAGATTTTGTCTGGATGTGCACAAGCATGTGGTGCGAGATCAGGAGGAACATTCTCCCCTGATGGTAAGACAGTATTACTGTGTATGAATATGATGATTGGCCTGCCCAAAAGACAGGAAGGATTGTTAATTGGTGGCCCTGTGGTCTGGATGCAGCCCAAGATGGTGATAGGCAAAAATTACAGTTTGATGCTGCAAGGTGGGGAAACATGCAAAAATCTGCACACTGTATCATAATGAGTCTTCTTGGTCTACTTACAACAATGAATATTCATGTTCAAGGCTCTGGGCCTTGAGTTTCTTGTGTCTTCTGATTGGTTCATTGCCTTAGGAGGCATAACACCCAAAATATGTTATTTATGAAAAAACATCAAATGGGTCTGGATCATTTTACATATTGATTGTTTATTCAGCTGCTTTTTTTGAGTACTGACTGAATATTAATAAGGCTTGTACAAATTTATGAATGCATCATGAATTTACCAACAAGTCCCTGAGCTGCGTAGCTGCTGTGGCTGGAACTGTCCAGCAGTCTGGTGCTGTAACTGTGCTTTTCTTTTATTCTGCACACTTTTTCATTCGGATGAGTCATACTCCACCCACCCTCCCCAACACCCACATCCTCACCCCACATATCCACACAACCCCCCAACACCACCACAACCACCACCACTACCCCTCAGACACAATCCTTGAGCTGTCACAGATTAAAAGCTTCTAAGCATGAGGAAATGCGGGGTGACATTGCATAGACATCACTATGGGTGTTGGTGTATTTTTTTAATTGTTTGCCAATTCTCAGACCCACATCGCTTCCTCTCCTCCCTAAGAATATCCACTCCACCAGCGTTGTCCCCATTTTAAGCTCAACATTCAAGTGTGAGATTTGAGCTTCAGCAGTGGGATGATATGCAACCAATTTGTGCCCACAGCGATTTTCCTCCCCTGATCCATGATGCGTGGTGGATTTCTGATCAAAAAGTAACTTAATGGATTTATTAGGTACATTGACATGTTTTAATGTGTTGGACTCATGCTTTAGGTTGTTAAAATGAAAGCACTGTCATTTTATCCTTTGGTCCACTGTTGTTGGGCTATCATGGTAAGATTTTGTACACCCTTCAAGGTACCCAGATAAAGTGTTTGGTGACATTTTGTACACACATTCATGCTCCTATTCAGGACAGTGTAACAGTGGTGATCCCCTGACTTTTCTGTAAGGTCAACATTTTATTTTCTAATATGTAACTTTTGTGACAAACTAGCTGTAAAACTTAAGACATTTTCATCAGACATAGCTGTACTTGGCTACAGATTTGAACAAAAATTTTCTTCAAACGTCTTTTGAATGGGATTTATTCTTTCTGAGCAAATACAGATTTATAATGATATAGAATGATGTTATGAATCTCCTTTCTGTTTGTTCAGTCTCCTGTTTTCCCCCTCTTCTCTCCTCCCCATGTCTTCCTCTGGTCTTCTGTAGAGATCTCTGTCAGTCTGCTGTCGGTCATTGTGACGTTCTGCGGCATCGTGCTCCTCTCTGTCTCCCTATTTGTCTCTTGGAAACTCTGCTGGCTCCCATGGCGGGACAAAGAAGGTGGAGGACTGAGCCTGACTTCAGGGTTGCTGCCTGGAAGCGCTGGGGTCGGAAGTCTTGGAGGCGCTGCGGGGTCCTCGCTCTTACCCCCACTGCTGCAGAGGAAGGAGGGCCACTCCTCATCCTCACTCTACCCCACTCTGGGCCAGCAGGGCCAGCACCACCCTCACTTCTCTGACCTTGTGGGGCTGGAGAGAGGGGAGGTTGGAGGTGTAGTTGGGGGGCCACATGAGACCCAGGAGCACTCCTACCTGGACATGGACTCTTACCCCAACAATGCTGGTGAGAGAGGGAGCTCACATATGCTAGACACTCTTAATCCCACTCTGCTACAGTTACAGTAAGAAACACATCGTAAATTTGTTTTGGAATTGTGATTCTGGCAACCAGCTGGATGCAACACCTGCGCTATTCCCTTTTACTTTTTTGTGGTTACATTTTCAACTTTATTCATTTGTTGATAGCCTTTAGACAGCAACTTCTTGTTTCTGTTGACTGGAAGTAAGGGCCACGTGAGCTCTAAAACTAACTAAACCAAATAATAAATGTGCTATAATAATGAGCCCAAATATTTGCAAAAGCTGCAGAACTGGCCCATAATTTTGTGTCGGTGTATCACTACAAACAACCTCTACACACCACACGTAGGGATTTGATTAAAATTTCCATTAATAAAAAAAAAAAAGCCGTTTTAGCTCTCAA
>OMLM01001611.1:7368-26073 GCA_900302695.1 Helostoma temminkii | reverse complement strand
TTATAAATTTGTAAAATGTGCTTTATAAAGTATCACACATAAGTAATTACATTACACACTTTGTATTGTAGATTCAAATTAATCAATCTATACTCAACAACCTTTAATGACAACATGAAAACATCTTTGTAAGATGTATTTATGTATTTATTTATAAAAAATATTTAAAAAAAAACAACTGAAACTTAAACCTACAACACTTTACAAAAAGTGAAGGAGTCTGATTTAGACACTGCATAATAATGGATTATTATCAGTGATGTGATGTGTATGAATCATTTTAGCATGTTGAGGTGGGGCTAGTTGTAACTACCTCAGTGTTGTCATAGCTGTCAAAGCTTATTGTGTGATTTGTATTTAAAACCTTAGTTTGTAACGTGAATTATAAATGTAGTGTAATAAAGTGGTATAAATTTAAAATGCAAATACCTCAAATTAATGCACTTAAAGTATGCAGTGATGGGGAAACAACTTTGAAAGCCTTTTGTAGCTTTGCAATCTACCAATTACTCCACACTGGAAGTCACTAAACTACAGCAAAGCTGCCCTTGGGAGAGATCTGTTTGAGCTATATAGAAAAAGTAGTTTAACCTGCACTGGCAAATTGACACTATAAGACATTATAACAAAACACGATAAAAATAGTCGTATGTCAGCATACTTGTTGTAAAAAGTATGTGAATTTAAACCGCCTCGTACTTGTTCAAAAGTTCGACATAAACCGAAATTAATAAATAAATCATGGAAAAACGTATGAGTGTCACCTTTAGTTTTTCAACAACCTTCCTTAACTTTTGTCAATATATTACAGTAAGCAGTACTTACAGGTAGTTGTTGAACTTCTTGAACACTGGTTTAAACAATGTTTGTATGTTTTTACTTGTCAGAGAACAGTCTTTCGTTCATACAACACATGGGCAGTCTTTCAGAGTTTCCCTTTTATGGCCCAAATTGTTTGTACCATTGTTTTGATAGTTAACCACACAAAAAAGTAAAAAAATAGTAGTGCAACTACTTGAATCATTGTGCAAATATGAATGTAGATGAACTACCAGCAAGCTACTGCAAAATGTAGTTAGAGTACTAGTTTAATTACCTGTATTTCCATACTACCCAACACTGGGAATATGATAAAAAAACATATCTTGTTATAGAGAGGTGCTGTCAAAGCCCCTGTATAATCAGACTTGCAGAATAGATAATACATGAAGGGTCGTGGTGGGGCCTATAGCAGAAGGTAGAGGAGCATCTCAAAGCAGGGACAGGACAGGCTAGTCAGAGGAGAATGGATTAATTTTGCATTTCTTATGCTGAAGTTGCATAAGCTTTAAATAAAGGAAATGCACTTTCCACCACTGAGTAAAACTACATACAACATATGTATACTGGAAAAACACAGCTCAGAACATATAACACCTGGGTTTCTGAACTTAGATTAGTTGGCATTAATGGATTTGATATTAAAGATAAATGTTCAGTAATTTTTGGTAAACCAACAAAAATCCTTATGTGTATGTGAGCATGTGTATTTTTACAGATTATTGGAGTTACAGCACTGTAACATACTGTGATGCAAAAATTATGGTAAATACTTTATGTAAAATATCCTTTATCTGCTGAACAATGAAATAGTAATGATGGAGTAATTGTAGTTGGAGGGCGGGAGAGCTTCTTACCGACCCTTACAAATGAACAGTGAGGTTGAGTGGTGCTGGAGATGGTGATATTTCCTCCTGAGCCGATCTTCCTTTGAGCAACTTGAGGCTAACAGACAGTATCAAATCAGGAGATGTATTGATTTGTTCAGGAGGGACAGGATCTGGTCTCCTTCTAATCACTGAGAAAGGAGAAGCTGTTGGGCTATAGCATTTCTAGTGGGGGAGAAGAGCCAATCGAACGGGGCACTACCTAATATGAAATTCATCTTTAATCTTTATGAATTATGAATTGATTCCTGTGGTAAAAATGCATTTAAATTACCCCTCTGACCAGTGTTTAATGTTTTATGTGTGCTGTGTTTTTATTCCTTGCTCACATTTTAGAACAAAAAAATTACTATGTACATTTCTCACATATGCCTGCATGTGTATATGTTTCCTCATACAAGTGTGGATGTTAAGTTGTAAATGTATTATTATATACAGTACAGTTAATAAAAATAAGCATAAATTGATTTATACATTTACATATATATGTAGTGTGAATGAAATTGTCTCTATAAAATTTATGTGTGCTGTTTTATGCTGTGTATATACACATGCAAATGTGTGTATTCCATTATAGTTGCTCATCCCGGTTGAATCATGCAAGTTGGCAGGAGGAACTGAAGCTTTCTCCCTTTGGGCAGTATTTATGGCAGCGTGTGTAAAGGTATTTTCAGGCACAGAAAAGGTGCTTTAAATTTCAAATGGGATTCAAGAGTAGGGTTGAAAAGGAGAAGTAAATCTGTGGAGGGCTTCACTCTACTCTTCACCCCTGCTCCTCCTCCTCCTCCTCCTCCTCCTCTTGCTCCTCTTGCTCTCTCTCTCTCTCTCTCTCTCTCTCTCTTGTCAACCTTTTCAAAAAGCATCTATATTCTCACACCAGGCTGTAGGGGCATGTTGTCATGTTGCTATGCTACCTGAATGTCAAGCAGAATGTCAGAGTGATGGCAGCGTGTAAATATACAATAAAGATGGAGCTTCCTCTGACCGAAGACCTTGCTGGTGAAAGAATAAGGCATACAGAAGCTTAATTTGAATATTCCTAAGAGACTGTATGATTAATTGTGCATTCTAAACATCACTGACTATTCAATGTTGAAAGATACTGAATTTATAGCATTAAAATATTTCACTTCGAATACTAAACCACCTACATTTACGTGTTCTTTCAAGGTTCTTTTAAGCGATGTGATTCAAAAGGAAGTTAAAAAAATACAAATCAAGAAAACTCCAGCGTGCAAGGTTTCCATTCAGTCTTCTGACCTTTACTTTCGTTGATCATGTGACAGATATTATGTCACTTTCAATTGGGGTCTGAACTGAATGTAAAGGTTTTTTTTTTAAAGGGACATTAATTTCAAATCAAATTATCGTAAAGTCAGGCAGAGGAATTTCAAAGCAAAATGCATTATGTGTCTGTCATGTTCAGTTTTTGTTGTCACTGTCACAGAAGTGTTAATTAAATCATATATTTTCGCACTGGGCTCATAATTAGTGATGGCGTTGTACTGGACCGAATTGAGAAGTGCTTCTAATACTTGCTTGTACCTAAACGAGGAAAAGAAAAAGTAAAAAATTGTAAAAAGTAAAAATTGTATGACAATGTCAACAGAAACTGAACATTATAAACATTTAATGACAGAATTTATGGCAGAGATGCTGTGTTTAATCGCAATAGATTACATATGTGTGTCTAATAAAGCGGTCACGGGTGTTATGATGCTGTTCACTCAAATTCAAAGGTGTACAGTCTGCAGTAGTGGTTAAATATATTAAAATTACATCCCAGCTTTCCATCAAATTATCTTTAGTAATTTGATGGTGGGTGATATAATTACTCTGACATTAATACTTATGGTTATTACTATAACTCATGTCTTAGATTCAATTCCCTTTTTAAATCCTGTGAATGCATCTACCGCTTCTATAAAGTTACCCACATTTGATTTGGATTAACTGAAGAATTACCATAACCTGTTAGATGAAATGACCCTCAGAGAAGTTGGAGGATTCCTCTTTCACCCCTCTCCTCCCTAAGCAGCGCTCACCCTCACTGATGCTCTTCCCCAGGCTGGCCTGTGAAGCAGAGCACACCTGACAGAGGCGGAGCAGGATGATGTAGAAATGTAGTACATGAACAAGCTCGATGTCAAGATTGCTTGAAAGGTTTGCCAGAGAAACAGACTGATGGAGATAAAGGGAAGTGAGCTGATGGACTGACAGTTTAAAATGATAGAGTGGGAGATGGAGGTGATGTTGCTGAGGGTTTGGCTGCGGAGTCAGTGATGGAGTGGTGTGATGAGATGGTGGGTTTCGATTTCTGTGGACGTCTAGAACATTATTGGAGAAGAGGGAATCTGCTGGAGCACATGTCAGATTGTGAAAACAGTTACAACATTTATAGAACGACAGATTTACAGAGACACAACTGTGGCATTAAGCGTCATTCCCTTCTCACATGTACCTTGAGGAACCAGTATGAATGTACTACACTGGAGCAGAACCCCAAATCCCTAAAGCAAAGTATAGAAACCTGCAAAATGGATTTCTGACACCATTTTTCACACTTATGCTTCCTGGAGTTGCATTAGCACATACAGCTAGGCACTATAGGCCCCAGCACCGGCGTTAAATTGATCGGCTAGAGGAATGGGTTGAAAACCGATTCTGATCTCTGTGTCTGTAACATCTCCCTCTTATCCCGGACTAATTATCAACTCCTATTTCACTTCATGGACAAAATTAGAAATTTGTTTTTCAATCTTGTCTCGACCATTGCAGTGTTTTCTTCTTTTTTTTGTGGGGGTGGAGATGTGTTTTTCTGCAGCATCAAGGATCTCAATCTCATTTTCTGCTCTGAATTACTGTCTAATGAATGTAAGGTTTTGGATTTGGAGACAGGCAGACTAGCTAATGGGTTTGTTAGTTTGTTGAGTAGCATGCCACACTCATTATAGCTTTCAATGCTGTGATTAACTTGATTTGCTGGGCAAATCCATCGGAGAGAAGATGATGTGCTCACATATATAAATGCACGCATGCCCGTAATGTAATTATGCGATTTAATAAGTTATTAATATAGTTTGGGGCTCAGTTGGAAATAGAAAAGTGGATGGCTGAAAACACTAAGGCAACTGATGATCATGTTGTGATTGATTTAATTTAATTTAGTAAGGGTACATGATGTTACAACAGTGACTAACAGGCTAAGAAAGTCACTCAGGGCACCTCTGGTAAAAAAAAAAGAGTTATATTATTGCCTCGCTTTTTCCAATACGATTTCCCATCTTTTTTTTAAAGATTATTTTTATGGCATTTCTACTTTACCAGACTGCCTATAAAAGAGGAAAGCAGTAATGATGAAAAAAAGGAAATGATTCTGTGCATTTCAGCTCACATAACCTGCTGAGCCTCAAGGACATCACGTTATATCATTATTCTAGGACACTTTTCTCCAGTTTCGAAAGTGAGAATGTCACATAACAAAAAACACTTGAGAGACCTATGAAGCATGCATCACAATAAGTCTATTCTGGGATGATGCTTTGTGGGTGAAGAGAAACATCTGAAGTGACTAAGATATGAGTAAAGGAGAGGGTGAAGTCACTCGGGAAGGTTCTGCCGAGAAAAAGACAGCACATGCTGACAATCACAAGTGTTAGTCAGCGTCTTGTTTGGGAAGACAGTGACGCTACTGTAACCAGCACACTGTCAGTGACCACAATGGAAGCAGACAATTAGGTGATGAGATGAAACAATGAAATGGATTTTCACTGATTTGTTTCAATTTTTGATATATGTCTTAGGGACATCCCTTAACGCCACCTTAATGGTGTCACCGCGGTGATTGTCAAGCATCCTCGCTTCTTCGTGAAGCTCGAGGCTGTCACCTGAAATGCCTGATGTGTCCCGTGTTACTAGTCATCAAGGCGGTTATGATAGAGAGGACAGCTGTGAAGTGCAGTCTTTAAGGTTAGCCATCTGGACAGAGACCAAGCCACTCTGCCTGCTCGTGCATTAATGCTTGTGAGACAACTTCCCATCATAACGAGATGAGATCAACTGCAACCTCACTATAGTGTTTTCAGTTGGGAGGACAAAGAAACATTTTCCATGAGCTCATCAATGTGTCTCAATACTTTTCCCTTGTCATAACCTGCCAGAAATGCACTTGTTCGAATTTGTTCTGGATATCGTTTAATATCAAATGTCTGTTGATGAGAGGGCATTGTCCCTTCAAACCATGTGTGTTAGGGATTAATTTCAGTGATAGTTTCTGTGGGAGAGGATTAGAGCCAGCATGAAAAAAAATTGAGTTCTGACTTTAAGAAACTTTTGCAAGCGCTGAAAAGCACATACACAAAAATAGTGTGTTGTCTCTCTTGTTGAATCAACCATCTGACTGCACACATGAATGGTATGAAAATATACAGATATATCACTTTAAGACTGAAACTGATATATTTCTTAAAAAGCACTGAACAAAAACAGTTAAGAAACAGTTAAGTCCAGCTGAAAATAAGTCTGTTACAGCAAATGCATCTGCTTTATAAATCAGAAAAGACACAAAATTGACTTATTTGCATCTTTCAGTTTAAGATAGCGCTTTTATCTTTGCATTAATCAGCCAGAATGCCATCAGTTCTGTATAGGAAACTTGCTCCACACAGCCAGTTAGCACCACTTCACATATCACACATGCATAAATCAGTAATGTCGTTCATCTATCACAAGGCAGCCAGGCAGCAGAGATGGAACTCAGCTTTAAAGTCTCCTTATCTAAACCACAGATACATGAATTGTCCTTCACTTTAGCTTGTGGAACAAGTCACAGAACAAACGGCTAACATCAGTTTGTTTCGCTGTGTCAGAGGAGAAAGCGTCAAATTTCAGTTATACTTCACTGATTCAATGTAGAAAACACATGGCACACACAACCACTAATTTTACTAGAAACACAGTCAATGTTGCAACTCTGTGTGTGTGTGTGTGTGTGTGTGTGTGTGTGTGTGCGCGTGTGTGTGTGTGTGCGTGTGTGCTGAGTCACCTGCAGCGAACAGTCATTTAAGACGCCTGGACATGCTGATAAATAACACAGCACCATCTCTTGTTGGCCACTCAGTTCAGCCCCTACAGCCTTAACACCTGCCTGCCAGGAAGTACATGAAGGTCACAGGGAGGGTATTGTGTGTGTGTGTGTGTGTGTGTGTGTGTGCGCGCATACAGTATCAACCACGTACAGATTTAGTTGTGATTCAGAAAGACGTTCACACACACAGAAACACACGAACGCTGTGTAAAAATGTAAGTTTAATGGGTAAAGTCTGGAGCATCTCTTCTCACCTGTCACCTCTCATTAGACTGCGGCATGGCGACTGACCTTGTTTGACTTTCCTGGGGCTGCTGTGTTGAGCAGTGCGTGTGTGTGTGTATGCGTGTGTTCATTTAGGGGCCGGGGCCGCCTCACCCTAATGATGTGGCTGTGAAATCGGGCCGGAGCCCAGCGCCGTCTCTCATTACACCCCTCCAAATTCATTTTCTACGTCGGTTCTGCCTGCTCATGCATGCGATGCACGCCACTCTGCCCATGTGGCTTTACTTGTACCTGCTGTTACTCTACATCTAATGCATAAGTCAAAGTGGTTAGTCTGACATGGGTAGGAATAGAGATACACATGTTAAATCACACATGGAGCTTTAAATCAGACGTTTTAGTTTGACCTGTACACATAGGTCATGTGTATTGTACAGTTTTACATATAGATCTTTATATCTGATTCCATAGTCACAAATTTGGGTGTAGGTGGTTTTCATGAGTGTAGCTGAGACTCCAGGAAGTTTCTTGTACAAATAAGACAGGTGGACTTTGTTACCTATGGACAGAAACAGCCCAGTGGCTTCCTCCTTTTTGGGGCTTTATGCTAAACTAATCTAGCAGGCACCTGTGGTCGCTTCATGTTTACCACACAAACGTCTCTGCTCTTGGCAATGGAGCAAAAAAAAAACACAGCAGCTCCCAAAATGTTGAGCTTTTCTTTTAAAAAGCCCTAAAGAAGAGCTGACATGAAATATCAAATTCAAATGTTCTCACAAATGGAGGTTTGTGGAAGTTTCTGTATGGGATACAAACACTGCTAGAATACATTTATATGCTACGGGGTTGGTACTTTGATCCCCAGCTCCACATGTCGTGGGTCTTGATCAAGACACTGAACCCCAAGTTGATCCCAGTGGGTCAGGAACCATACATGGCAGCTCTCCTGTCACTATTGTCTGCGTTTTTGTGATTGGTTGATGGAGAAGCAACACTGCAAACTACTTTGGCTACAATTAAGGTAGAAAATGCTATATTAGTGCAGACCATTTATCTTTATCTGTACTTCAGGTTATTTGCAGGTTTAGACCTAACACGCAATATATTAGTACAGATCAGGTCCAGATTGAACAACAATAAAATAAGATTAAACTAAAATACACAAAGAATGTATGATTGGTATAATGTTAAACTATATATACAGTAGTTACATTAGCTTTACCTTCATGCTGAACACTCAATCATGCAACTCCTAATAATTAAACAATGTATTATAAAATAATGCTAACTGCTTTTCCTTGTAAGGGTCACGGGGTACTGGAGGCAATCCCAGCTGTCTATTATAACACAACTGGAGTAATTTTTCCACATAGTAAGTACTTTTAATATTTGTAATGTACTTCACTGATTCAACTTGCTTCTTATAGTTTTTGTCACCTCTGTATAATAATGTAACCTGGAGAATTTCAGGAGGAGCAGGCCAACCAAGACTATAATATGTAATAATATAATTAACATATAACATGTAACATATAACATGTAACATAATCTGAACATAATCATAATCTAAAGGAAAAAAAAAAACTTCTCCAGCTGATGTCATCTGGAGTTTCTAGTTTGTCAGATAGAAAAAAGACAAATGTTAATATAGAGAAGCAGACGAATGTTCGAATCAAATTACTGTGAACACACACACACACACACAGTCCCTCACACATTGGGTGCTGTACATACTCAGTAATATGTATTAATCTACGATTAAAAATAGTCACCACTAATACAGTATTTCGTCCTCGCTAAATATAATTTACTAAAACTACGATGTTTCAATTCTTTAGACGAATCAGTGTACATGTTTTTTCACAAACTAAAATCATAAGAAGCAAGTTGACAAATGGTGAAGTTTCTCTTTAAGTATGATTTTGAAAGCAGAACTTGTACAGCCAGTATAGCAGGTACAACTATATTGTAATATTTGTTCAATCCATCTTCCTCTGTGATATACTGAATGTAGCTGAAGTTGACAGAATAGTAGGATAAAGGTGTAAAAACTGTAGGCGGGAGGTCAGTGTCCTTGTCTAGATGGGGGATGGGATTGACAGGCACCCACATAAAGCATCTCCGCTCATGACCTTGACAGGCGTGGTGTTGTAGCACCGTAGTTACAGCATGTACTCTCAGGACAGCAAAGGAAACTGTTCCGTTCTCTGATGCACAGACAGCGTCAGCAGGAGTCTGGACTTATTCTCCACTTGGATCTGAGATACAAAGCTGCCTGTAGCGTGTCAACAGTCACCTTCACTCTTTACAATAAGTCTGCACCGAACATGCAGCAGGAATCTGACACGTGTAGGACTGATACACGGTGCACTGTGCAAATGTCATAGGTTGTTTCCCTTTATGTGTTATCTGATCCACAGCCATCATGTGCATGTGTGTGTATGTGTATAAACGTGTGTGTACGTCTGCCATTGCAGCAAACAGATGGTATCATAATGACATCATTGCACACTGGGGTTATGTTCTCCGATGCTCGGAGCAGGAGGAAGAAATTAGGAGGAGGCATCAGATGAGTGTTTGTCAATTAATCTAGAAGAGACACACAAAAAAGGAAAGGAAAAAAAATCCCAGCAAGCTTTTCAAAATGTTTAGCTTCAGTTTGCCCTACTAAACGCCACCCTGCTTTTCACCTCTTCTTCATGGCTGTTACAAATGTCAGTGCTCCCAGTTACCTGGACTTGAAATGATCTGCTCCTCTCTTTCTCTGCCTCTCTGTCATGTTCTCCTTCATTTGTTAAGGGTGCCCCGAGCACCTGAGTTTCTTTTTGAGAGCGTCTCTTTGCCCCTCTTCTCGTCTCAACCTCTCTCATCTCACCGAGCAGGGAGAAACCTGTCACCACGCAGCATTAGTATGCTCTTTTCATATCTGTGCCTCTTTTTTCCTTCCTATTTTTCCTCCCCTTCCTTCTCGTTCCCTGCAAACATAAAAATAGTTTATGCCTCTGACAAGAAAATGCCTCTAATCCTGAGGTTTGTTGGAGAGCAAACAGACGCAATTGGCCACTTATTATTCTGTGTAGAATTTTCTATGTGGGGTGTTTGTGGTATCCATGGCAACAAAGTAGGGTGCACATATCCCCCCTGTCACCGAGCAGAATGGGAGGAGAGAGGATGAAAAGAGGCGATAAAATAACACACTTAGTGAAATGCACGGGGCAAAGCTATTACCTGTTAGTTCAGTAGCTGGTTTGTGTTGTAAATGTGTTTCACTGTGCCACTGTTTGTCAAGTGTACAATGGTATTTGCACACCTGCATATAGCTGTTGGCTTTCACACAATCGGATTTACATTTCTCTGATTGCACACTTGTTTGCATCTTATTTTGTGTCCTAATGCGCATATCCGTATATGGATTCAGGTGTGGTTATTGCCAAAGCTCCTCTCAGGCTGGGTTGGATGGCCTGTGCCTGTGTCGTGGGGAGATAATCTTGGAGAGATAACATGTGCGCATTCTTTTCATTGGCCCACGCAGGCCCTGCTACTCCACCTAACACCATGGAAATCAATGAGAGCCAGTCAGAGAGGTGTGAAGATTGAGCTGCGGTCAAAATACTTTACATGCAAAAAACCAAAGTGAGCGAGCGGAGACGGAAATTGTTGTGTTGCTGGGCAGGATTTGCATTGAAATTTTATTTACAGTATCTGAATAGTATATTGTGCTGTTTTCTGTGTGAACACTGTCAGATACATATTTAACTGGCTTCTGTGTTCCAATTTCCTGCCTCTGTTCCCCTCTGTTTTTTTCTTTATTCACTTTATTGCCTCATTTCATCTTCTCTTCTCTTCTCTTCTCTTCTCTTCTCTTCTCTTCTCTTCTCTTCTCTTCTCTTCTCTTCTCTTCTCTTCTCTCCTCTTCTCCTTTTTCATCCCACAGAGATTTGCTGTTGAGAGAAATACAACAGGAATTTTGTTATAAAAACAATGTCAGATTACACTTTTTTCTAATATCTATTTTATTCAAATGTGTTCTGTTCTTTTCTGCTCCTGTTAATCAGTCTTTTTGGCACATGCCTGATCAATAAGGTGATGACTGTTGGACTCTTGGGGTGAGGGGTCACAGGATTCAGAGGTCATGAGGAGTGCGAGTGCTGAGTGTCCAGGTCATGACCTCACCCTGCTGGACACCAACTTGGATGCACTAACTTTATTTAAAGCCTCCATAAACACAGACAGCATTAATTGGTGGATGGTGTGTGGGCTCATCTCATCTGAGATCACTGGACCTCACTCACAAAGCATTCCTAAGAAGAAAGTCTTCTTGAACCCCACTTACGCAGTATTTAGGATCATTTAGAAGAAAACATTGGTGCTGACATGTTTCTGCCAAATAACAGGTTACTGCATTTTCACCGCTTCCACAGCTGTATAATATTATAGGATCAAAATTGCAATCATATTATTATCATTTTAATATTTTATAATAATTATTTCCATTAGTTTAAAAAGCCATTTTTTAAAATAATAATTACATTAGCACTTCAATTCACTTGCTCAGCTCCTTAACACCTGATTTCAGATTTTTTCAGTTGTGTTATTTTATATCGATCACTTACGTTGCTGTTTACTTAGTCCTGCGTTGTGCCAGTGATCCCAGCAGTTGAAGAACAATGCAGATTTTTCAACAATGCAGGAACAAATTTAAGAAAAACATTAAGAAGAAATAGGTGATTGAGACCCAGTGTTCTACACTTCTTCTCTGTCTGAATCTTTGCTAAATGTGATGTTGTTTTTATTGTGGAAAGTCATTACCTGAAATTGACACAGTTGCATCAATTATGTTTTTGCCTCAGTACAAAATTGTATTTATCCCTCGAGGAACATTTGCAATGGAATATAAAAAGACAGTTCACCTCCTGACCTCCTGAGGATTACTGCAGCCAGCATATTCAAATATAGTCATCATTTAAAATATTTTTTAAAAAGCTGCATCAGATTTCAGATCTTCTGTTTCAAACATAAGTAGCACTGAGAGTATATATTCCTAGTTCCTGTTTGTTTTCTAAACACCTCATGCCAGATGGGAATACAGTGGAGAAGCTACAAAGTGTGTGAGCAGGGAGTGTGTTTCTTCTTCTTTTGATCGTTGTGGATATGTGAATGTTTATTTTTATGGGTGTTAATATGCTAATCAAATAACCTGTGTTCGTTTTAAAGTCAAACCAGTGAGCAGAAATGTGTTTACATTCAGAAATCAGTCGGTAAAGTCAAATCAAATCAGATCGGATCTGAACAAATAGCACAGATTTAGGTTTTGGATCCTTTCTGATATCAGTGCTGCGATTAAGAGAGCACATCACATAGCCTTTGAGTGTGGAGTGCGACATCGCAAATATCAGAAGCCAGTGTCGTGTCGATGTTCCCAGGTGATTTTCCCAGCTGTGCCTCTTATCCAGTATCTGCACAGCATGTTCCCTTCTGTTTCCTGTTCTTGTTTTTTCTGTCATACTCTCAGCATTGTAATTGGAGATTAATGGAACCACGAGCCCTGCATTAAGTCAACAGTAAACAGTCCATGTCAGCAGAATATAACTCTTGTCTGAAGTGAATGCAAAGTCTTTAAATAATACATGTGATGATGCTCTATATTTATTATTACTGATATATCTGACCCCCTGTGCCATACAGCTTCAGAAATATTAGAAACACATCAGTTATTGCACTATTGACACGTTCCTTTATTACTGTACGCATACACACACACACACACACACACACACACAGTCCCTCACACATTGGTTGGTGTACATACTCAGTAATATGTATTAATCTACAATTGAAAATAGTCCCCACTAATGCAGTGTTACTTTCTCTCTAAATATCATTTACTAAAACTACGATGTTTCGATTTGTTTTAAAAATAGAGACTATTTTAAGAATCAAGTCTTATATTTGTGTCGATCCCCTGAAGATCTGCGGTTTGGGACTGATTGCCATAGATGAGGTTTGTTTGTCAGGAAGTGAGAGGTATTGAGATACAGACTGTCCCCAGAAAGCTTCACAGCAACATGCGTCATCATGTGTTTGCAAAATAGTGAGTTGGAGGAGCTTGGTGACATAGAGTAGATATACCACTCAAAGAAGCTTATGGGTTAACTGCTGTAGTTAGTGAGCCAGCTGTTGCTTCTCTGTATTGGGCCATTTACACCTCCCAGGCATTTTGCTTTAAGGGTCACATGTCATTGCATTCAATAGAGAGTTACTGAAGAAAAAAAGAAGTTCTCCAGGCTAGTAAAGCTTGTGGTTTCATTAGCTCTGTTGCCAACAGGACAATACACCAATCAGCCACAACTGTAAAATAGAAGAAAACATAAAGGTTCGGTGCTTTTGGTTTTGGTCAATAAGAAAATTACTTAAAAATACCAGCCTGATCAAAGTTAATGTTTGTTGCATCACTTGCATAGAGCCAACACTTCTCCCTGCATGAGTCAGAGTTTGAAATGGCAAGAAACATCTTGCCTCATCACTGGGCAACTTTGCTCATTTCTTTCAGTTCTTTATCGACGAGTAATCGCAATACCCGTGTTTTGACTTCTAGCAATGAAATACACAACCAGCTGGTCGAGTTTAGTAATTTCTTTGAAGTGTTCATTAAACACTGGCTGTAAGTAATTACTGCATACAACAGGGTTCAGAGAAGACAATGCAATCTCATTTTGACCCCCCTCCAACCAATGCATCTGGTGGGCCCATACCCTCGTTTTAACCCCCATCCCCAGCCTAAAACCACCCACTGATTAAAGCTGTGAAGTATCCTGCAACACAACACAGGAATCAATAAGTGAATTAAACTCCACTTTCAGCTTCCTCTCCAGCCAGCCGGCCTCAAAACCAGCTGCTAGGGTTAATGGGCCTGGTTGTGGTGGAGCGTAGGCGTGAGTGGAGGAGGCAGGGGGACAAAAGAGCCTTTAAGGTAGTGTGAAATATGCTGTGACATATCATAACTACATATCCAACAGTATGTGACCATACTACAGATGCATGCTTATCATCAGGCCCTCAGCAAGTTGCTGCTTACATGCTAGTGAGAGAAACACTTGTATTAACGTGGTCACTAGTGGTAGTAGAGACATTTCCGAAGGATATTCCCAGAAAATAATTCCTTTTTGATTTTCTGCCCTGTTTTCTCTGTTCACCCAGAGGTATCGGCAGCGTGTGTGCTTTAGAACCTCTGCATCTACTTCTTCTTTTTAACTAGTTGCTTATTTATTTTTGCATGTTGCCTTTATTTGAGAGTTGGCAATATGGCAAGACACAAAAGCGTGTGACATCTAACAAAGATGGCTAGCTGGGATAAACACATAGAGTTAAGTTACTTATCTTAAAAGTCTCTCTACACCACTAGTTGCTGTGTATTTTTGACATGATTTTAAAGACACACTGAACTCCCATGATGTTATTGTGCCACTAAAGTATCAGCTAGGAGAGATACAGTTACAAAGTGAATTACAATTACATATTGGAACACAGGCCTTTTCAGAACATAAGCCTAGAGCAGATATTTTGACTAGTAATGGTAAGAAATGTCTTAGTAATAAACCCAGAGATTAGATGGTAGATCCCACCCACATGTCTGTCCATTAAGTTTGAAACTAGAGCCAGGATACAATTAGCTTAGCCTGCTTTAAAGACCAAAGCAAAGATAAACAGCTGGTCTGCTTTAACAAACAAGGTGTTAATACATGACTGCCACACTGACAGTATATTTTAGTAGAAAAGTAGATCTTTTCACATTATAATGAGGTACTTTCTGCATTATAACATTTTCTCAACACAGACACCAAGTTTCTTGTTTCTTGTTTCTTTATAATGTGAAACTGAGGACCATATAAAATACATGCCGTAATTGTGAGCTTTAGAGCTACTGGTGTATTTACTCTGGAGCGAGGCAGTCAAGTGCCAGTCTGTTCGTGTTTTCATGCTAAGCTAAGCTAATAGGTGTGTTTCAGAGCAGACATTTTGGCCTAATGTCTGACTGATCTAAATTACTTTCAACCCTCTCAAGGCATAGTCTGCTGTGTGTCGAATAAAATTAAATACAAATACCATTGCCATATGTAATTTCTGATGCAGTTATCAACAAAAATGTTTGTAATAAAAACCACTTTATATCTTGAATTTGTTCTAGTTCTAGTGTGCAGCCCACTAGTTCTTTTGTCATTCCAGTTGATCTCACACTTTTGCACACATTTAAATATCAGGAAATTAAATATTTGTTGAGACAATGCCTCGTCTCGTCAGAGAGATCCTGAATCCTGCCTGTTCTTTCCCCTCTCATATCTCCATGAACACTCGTTACTCATTACTTTGTCTTTATTTTAGTGCCATGTTTCTCTCTCCGTTTGGCACTAGTCTGGTTGTGTTTGTGCCACACTCTTAGCGGGGGTGTGATGTCATATCGCGGTGCCAAGATCTGCCGCCATGATGGTGCATCTGCTGTTGATCTTGGTTTAACTAAACAATGCCGGGCCAAGTCAGGCCTGAATTAACAGATCATTGCTATCAATAATCAGGGGAATAGTACATTTGCATGTCACTGTTGTCGGGTAAAGATCTGATATGTCATATTTTCAGCCTCACTCTCATTCTGTCCACTGTATGTGCTGTATTTAAACCTTTGGTTCACTGGCATAGGATATACTAAATTATTCAACCCCCTACTGTCACAGGTCCTAGTGATATAAATAAAGTTTGATGAAAACATAATCAGCTAAAGCCTTGATAAACAGTCAAAGAAAGTTTAATGATGCATAAATGTGTGTTTTTAAAGATAAACTAAAGTTTCTCCCAAAAGGCCCACAGACACACTTATTCAACTTATTCAGCACTTTGTTGAACAGGCTTTGACCTTCATGACCTCTGTTAAACATTTGCAGAAGTTTGTCGCGAGGTTGTGACACCGCTGTCTTTGGCCATATGTTTAAAAGCTTTCAGCTCGCTAATATTCTTTGGTTTCTGTCTGGTGACCCTGCTTCATTAAAATCCTGCCAAATGTTGTTAATCATATTCAAATCTGGGGACTGAGATGGCCACTTAAGGAACTCTGAACCAAGCCCTGTTTAGTTTTACACTGTAAATGTACCATAAAAATATGGATATCTGCATGACATTTGCATTTTATGATCATATACCTTTATAATACAGTAAATCTGGCTTTTTGTAAAACTGAAGTTAAAATATAACATTTTACAAAGTGTTAATACCAAAATGTTATTTTACAGAAAGTTACTGTAAAAATATTTTTCCTGTGGCTTAAAAAATTAAAAAATGCAGTATGTATTCCATATATGGAATATGCGGTAATTATGGGAATTTATTTTTACGCAAAATTATTGTTAAATAACATTTGGTATTTTACTTAATAACTAGCAGCAGTTTGGGTTATTTATTTAGTGAAAACCCTTTGTTTTACACACTGAGGTCATCACATCTTTTGTGATGGTCTTCTTCGCCTGGTATTTCCAAGAATCTAAATACGCTTGTATTTCCAAGTATTGTGATACCAGTCACATGGTTAAGTTTTCCAGTTGACCCACCAAAAGCATGGACCCACCTATATGCTTGATTTTTTGTTTGATGATCTGCATTTATTGCTGGAGATTTGATCTTTTCAGTTTGTTTCCTCTCAACCATGCACCTTGGCAAAAGGTGAAGTTGGGTCAGTAATTTCTACTTTGCACAGTCCTGCTTATGCCAGACATACTGACCATGGGTCCGTACAGTTCCTGTTCAGTCTCATTGTTTTGTAGAGCAGACTGTCACCAGGCCATTCAAATACTTTTTTGCTAACTGAATTTCCATGTGTTTTTTAGTTAGGAATAGTGTTGATTTATACTCTCTATTGATGCTTCTGTTAAAGTCTTCATCAGGTCCTTCTGCCAGTCTTTGGCAGTAATATGTTGCTTGTTTTTTTTCTTTTAAACTTCTGATTTCCCTTGGAGAATTTAAGCTTTTTCTTCCTCGCCCAGGAAGATTTGTAGCTCTACCATGAGCTTTTAACTTACCTATGATGCTGTCACCGGTGTTTCTTTAAGGTGTCTTTTTCTAAGCATTGCCTGTAATTAAACAATTTATTATAAGTTGTGAGCGAGCTTCTTTATTTTTATGTTTTTATTTAGCATGTGCATCTGCGTAGGTGGGATTTATATCTACAGCACATTCCTTTATTTTACACTTTGAGGGTGAATTGCAGACTTAATTTGATGCTTCTTCACCATGAGTGAACATTAACTCATCTTTATACATTTTCTCTGCAGCAGGACTGAGTAGAGCTCTGACACATTGGGTCACAGAGTTGGGTTTCACAGCGCAGCAGGCAGTGGAAAATGTTCTGCACACTTTGACTTTTGTTCTCTTTTATCCTGTAAACCAGTTCATTCAGTCAATTTTCCGTTCAATTCTAACTTCACAGCGATGATTTATAAAAGCTTCAGTATGGCTGACATTTTGCAACATGCACACTGCTGATGATATTCTTGTGATGTCTCGAGAAACTAATGCAAAACATAGAGAGGAGGGTGTGAATAAATGTCAGTCAGCCTGCAGCTAGTGAACAGGTTACTCTGCAGTGTGCTGGTTAGTGTCAAGCATTTCTCAACTACTCGAAGCCTGATGCTTTTGAAAGCATGAATTATATATAAAGTGAAGTTCTTGAAGCAAAACTCAATGGAAATAATCTTAAGTGTCTCCCATATCACACAGGTCAAACTGCACTTTGACTAAAACTCCAGATTCCTTTGGTTTGATTTCCTCCAAGCAGTGATATACAGAGCTTATGCTTACACAAGTGAATCAGAGGGAGAGTACAAACGTCTACAGTTTCAGTTTGACTAAATAGTTTTTTGCTAGCTTGGTTCACGGATTTCTTACACAATCTCAGGAGAAAGTGCAACTCATCAGTGCAGTTAGCTCGTAAGTGGTATACAGATTCATTATTGACTCTTCACTGCTTTTTAACATTTGTTCCCTTATCACATTTTTAAATCTAGCACAGTATATATTACAGATTACAGTGATAAATCTGGGATTTATAAATGCTTGATTTCAGACAGAAGTGAATAAAGCTGATTGCAGATTTAATTAGTTGTAAATTTAAATAAACTGAAGCTGAAGCTGGCCATGCGGTGGTGCCACGGTTAGCACTGTTGCCTCGCAGCAAAAAGGTCCTGGGTTTGATTCCCAGGGTTGGCTAGGGTGTTTCTGTGTGGAGTTTGTGTGGGTTCTCTCCGGGCACTCCAGCTTCCTCCCACAGTCCAAAGACATGCAGTCAGATTACCTGGTGACTCTAAATTGCCCATTGGTGTGAGTGAGAGTGTGAATTGTTGTTTGTCTATATGTGGCCCTGCGATAGACTGGTGACCTGTTCAGGGTGTACCCCACCTCTCACCTGTATGACAGCTGGGATAGGCTCCAGCACACCCATGACCCCTGCAGGGACTAAGTGGTTCAGGAAATGGATGGATGGAGCTAAAGTTGTAGCGAACAGAATAATCACTATTGTTAGTGGTTGATCAAACTAGTTAGCTTTATTAGTGGCTGTAGTAGTTATACTAGTAGTTATAAGTATAAAAAGTATAACTTTTTTTAATCCATGGGGTTTAATAAAGTATTTTATAAATTTTATAGTACAGT